>WJQU01006036.1:0-23731 GCA_029228625.1 Pseudolycoriella hygida
GACGGGGTTGTTGACGGGGATTTTGACGGAGATTTTGGCGGGGATTTGGACGGGGATTTAGACGGGATTGTTGACGGAAATTTTGACAGGGATTTTGGCGGGGATTTGGACGGGGATTTAGACGGGGTTGTTGACGGGGATTTTGACGGGGTTGTTGACGGGGATTTTGGCGGGGATTTGGACGGGGATTTAGACTGGGTTGTGGACGGGGTTTAGACGGGGATTATGGACGGGAAAGTAGGCAGGGAAAGCGCCGCAGGCAGGGAAAGCGCCGCAGGCAGGGAAAGCGCCGCAGGCAGGGAAAGCGCCGCAGGCAGGGAAAGCGCCGCAGTCTAATAATTAGCGGGGGTCCAGGGGGCGGCAGCCCCCTGGTATAAAAAAATAATTCTTCACGTCACATCAGAGCTTCATACACGTTCTCGCTTATTGCTTATGAATGCCCTCGCACCCACCCCTCCAAAACCTTCAGAGTGCACGCATCACTCATTTCAAGCTAATGAGTTAATGGCCTACAAATTTTTGCCTACGGCGGCGTTAGATAAATACAAAATCAATCAATTATTGAAATTCTTACTTACCATAAGCCCTACAACTAAAAACTTTCGCCTGCGGCAATTAAGTCGCTCTTGTGCATGTCCACACATGTCCACATTTCTTGACTCAGAACGATGAAAAAAGCAGACTGGCACAATGTGCAAATGTGCAAAAAATACAGCTCAGTACTTGAAAAAATAGAAAAAAGTACGTATATTTGAAAAAAAAAAAACACAAAAAAATACGGATCACTTAATACGTCGACGAAATTCTTTTTGAGCCTAAACGGCCGTACGTAAAATTCACGAAACATAAATTTGGAAATGTATGTGAGAGGTTGGAATCGACATAGTGCTAAAATTTTCAAAATTTCGCAGATTGGTTGTGAAACAATGAGTTCAGACAAACATACCCGCTGAAAAGAGAACGTTTCCACACATTTGTATTTTCGAAAAACTTTTTCAAATATAGACGATATTAATGAACTGACAAAGTTCAGTAGTATTTTGCATTGAAAATTAGCATTTCCCGCAACTCCCATCGAACAGATTCGAATCACAACCCTAACGGTATGGAATTTGTCATTACTTTTTTTGACGCTTACACACACCTTAACTTAGCAGCTGGATAAGAGCCGTTTCGTACACAGTGTATCGAATATGGGTGACGTCATACTTCGTTGTGTACAAATCGTTGTGATATTGCTAATCCAACTACCCATTTATGAAGCTTGGGTGAGCTTAGGAACATTACTTTCATGATAAGCGTCATAAAGCTGCCTAAGGGTAAAAACAGTCCTTTTCAGTACGTTGGGCAAAAACCAGTAAGATTATTGTATCTCGAGCCATCGGTGAACCATGACATGTTTTCATTTGTAGATACGATTGGTTTAGACCAATATTCTCGCTCAGGAATGTTGACAGTGAACGACTTTTCAAACCTGTAGGGGCTCGTGCACATATTACGTCACATTCATAGGGGGAGGAAGGGGGGTCACTGAAAACGTGACGGAATCAGACGGGGGGAGGGGGTGTCTGCATGGAACGTGAGGTCACGTTTGGGCAATTCCATTTAGACCAAATTTTGAGGTCCATAACTTCACATCGCATAACTTTGCAACCATTTGGTAAATTCATTTTAAACTTTTTAAGTTCGCTTCTGAAAGATGACTTAAGATATCTGACGAATAAAATAAATCGAAAACCTCCTAACCTAAGAAAAAAAATGTTTTTAACTCGTTCTCCTGTTTACAGGAAAAGTAAAATTGTAAACAGGAGAACGCGTTGAAATTTTTTTTTTCTCTTAGGTTAGGAAGTTTTCGATTTATTTCGTTCGTCAGATATCTTAAATCATCTTTCAGAAGCTTACTGGGAAAGTTTTAAATGAATTTACCAAATGGTTCCAAAGTTATGCGATGTGAAGAGATGGTACCTCAAAATAAAAAGGAAAAATTTTTATTAGACACTCAAAACATAAACTTCGCGGACCCGTAGGAAACCAGTTCAATCGATTTTGATTGCAAGGATTCCCGTTCTATTAAATTTCTGAGTTATGTTATTTTGATCGAGTTATTTTCAAGAAACCCAAAATTACTCGGCCACCAAACTTTAGCAGCATAGCATATCTTTATGTTCTAAAGATATTATCTAATTAATCCACACTGTGTTCTGAATTCACTTAAGTTTATTAAGAAATGAATCTACAACTAGTTCAATAGAGCGAATTATAGTTACGTCTTAACTCTGCGACTGACGTGCTAGCAATGAATTGATCCTTGACGTCTAGCACATCGATTGAGTTAAATCGATGAATGTTACTAGATGGCGTGAGATCATGAGATGTCCTAATGACAAGTTAAGGATGGTGACAAGGTACTGGTAGTCCCGAGTCCCGAAAATATTATTGATAATGTAAACTTGCTCAAAAATTTTGAAGGACTAAAATGCTGGTGATTAAGGCTCTACTATTACTTGTTCGTGACCGTTTTCATTTCTAATTTAATTTTTTTAAATAACACTGTCACTTTCGGCAATCCAAAATTGATGTAAATTTGTAACGAAAAAAAATCGTGGAGTGAACATGCAATTTACTCACCCTCAGAATACGCTGGATCCCAATTTTCTTTTAAATTTTTCCAATTTAGCGTATCACGTTCTTAAGGCTTCCAATTTTGTTTAGCTTTTGCTTTTTCTGTTTAACAATCTTTCAACTTGAATTATTTAAGTGAAATTTCCAATTAATTTCGAATTTTCTTGCACTTTATCAGTTTAATATGCAGAACACGTGTTTAATATAACTATAGAACAATGATTTTATGTTGCCAACAATTGTTTGTTGCGTTTTTTTAATACTCCAAACTACTCCAAAGTCGGCGGTCACCAATGTCACGTGGGAGTCACCAATGCTCTAAAGATACTAGCCGGATCCCGTAGCTCCCTAGGGGCCCCCCGCGAGGGCACTCTGAAGGCTTTGGAGGGGTAGGTGCGAGGGCACTCGTAAGCAAAAAGTGAGAACGCGCATAAAGCTGTGTTAAAGTTATTTTTTATACCAGGGGGCTAATTATTAGCCTACGCCGCTTTCCCTGCCTGCGCCGCTTTCCCTGCCTGCGCCGCTTTCCCTGCCTGTGCCGCTTTCCCTGCCTGTGCCGCACATCCCCGTCGAAATTCCTGCCAAAAATCCTATTTTCCCCCTAATTCCGCACCATACCACCGTGCGCCATTTTTTGGTCACCCTGGCACACTACACACCCAACCAAACAACTCTCCCTTTAACACCAAACACCTAACACCAACACAAAAAATAGTTTTAAAAAAGAATTAATTTTCCCCCCTAAGTCCATCCCATACCACCGTCCGCCATTTTGTTGGTCACCCTGACACACTACACACCTAACCCAACAACTTTCCCTTTGACACCAAACACCTGACACCAACAAAAAAAAGTTTCAAAAAAGAATTAATTTTCCCCCTAAGTCCGTCCCATTCCACCGTCCGCCATTTTGTTGGTCACCCTGACACACTACACACCCAACCCAACAACTTTCCCTTTGACACCAAACATCTATATCATACTTGAAAAATTTGCAAAAAAAAATTCCAAAAAAAAACCAACTACATGCCTGCAACTTTTTATGAGAAACAATTTGCACCCCCTAAGTACATGTTTTTAAAAAAGGTCGTAAAAGCGTTACAAACAGACAGACAGACAGACAGACAAACAAACATACCGTCTTCATAATATGTAATGTAATATGTAATTACCTAATTAATCCACACTGTGTTCTGAATTCACTTAAGTTTATTAAAAAATGAAACTAGTTCAATAGAACGAATTATATTTACGTCTTAACTCTACGACTGACGTGTAAGCAATGAATTTATTGATCCTTGACGTCTAGCACATCGATTGAGTTAAATCGATGAGTGTTTTTAGATGGCGTTAGATCATGCGATGTTCTAATGACAAGTTAAGGATGATGACCGTACAAGGTATTGGTGACTACAGTCTGAGCCTTACTATGGAAGTTTAAATCCAATGAAATACTTTGGGACTAAGCCACCAATCATTGCCAAATAACCGCCGACACTGCCATAGAGATGCAATGGCTCTTTGGATTACAAAGTTAGAATGTATTATCGAGTATAGCTTAGAGTCAAGTGGGACTCCTAAATATTTAACAAATTCTTGTAAGTCTATTTCTTTGCCGAAGAATGATGGTTGTTGAAAGCCAACGGTCTTTTTCTTTGGTGTAAATAAGATCAATTTCGTTTTATCTGGGTTCGCTGTTTGTTCTTTGCTTTCGCACCAGGATTCGATAAGCTTAAGAGCTGATCATCAAGTGTGAGAGAGTTGACAAGCAGAATCCTACTAATAGTATTGTGAGGTCGTCGGCGAAACTTTGAGTCGTTAAGTAGCTTCAGTAAACTAACTTTAACCAGACAGTAAAGTAAAGGGAGTAGCCATATGGTAACTGTATAGTTGATTCCATGGGCCAGGCATGCTTTCCTTATGACATTAAATATCATGTCGTTAAATGCGCCGTCAATGTCAATAAAACAACCCAAGGCATATTCTTCTTGGCTAAATGCTTTTCAATTTTATGCACAAGATGGTGCAGCGCTGCGTCAGTTGATTTTCTTGCTGATAAGCGTATTGTTGACGGTGAATTTTGAATTTTTTGAGTATACCATCTCTTAGGTGGATCGATTAGTTTCTCCACAGTTTTTTGCACAAAGGAAGTTAAACTTGTCGGTCGAAAGGCTTTCGCTAATGAGTTAGGATATACTGAAAACGAATACTAGCGATAAGTAACTGGTACAGCGAGTCAATGATATGTGCTTTCTCGAAGCAGAGAAGGGAAAATCTCTTTGCTTTATTGAAAGCTTGTCTTATCTACCATTTTTGACATCGTTTGTGAAAAAGGGAGCTGATCTGCCGTCCGTATAGGTCTTCAGTGGGCATGAAACATGATACATTTTTATGATGTGCTCATACAGTTCAGTGGCTTTGTTGTCTAGCATATCTTTTGAGTTTATTTGGTTAACATCTATCCCAGAAATCGAGCAATTTAGTTTTTTTTTTAAATACATCCCAGTTGGTATTAGCAAGATTTCTGAACTTCGACTTTTCAATTTTGTCAGTGATAATATTAAAAGAAATACATCTGTGGTGAGATGTGAGAATGTTGTCCGTAACTTTCCAGTCTCGAATAGGTGTGAAATGAGGAGCGATGCTAGCGTGATATCTAGGACTTCTCCTCGAATTCTATTTCATTCCCCATGTTCAGAATTTATAAGCTTGAACTCAGAATAAATGCGAGTAATGAATCTACTTTCAAATTGCAGTCTGAACTGCCCCAAACTAAATGGTGGGAATTAGCATCTGAACCTATGATCAATGGAAGGTTATTTTGTTTACAATGAGCTACCATGTTTATAACGTCTTCACTTGGATTAAGAATATCTGCTTCAGATGGCATGTAGCATGAAGCTATTATTATGATACTGGAACATTATTTTTCATTACATCGACCGCGAAAGTTGTTACTTTCGCTCCCCAAATGGGATGCGAAAATTAAAAAATACAGCTCCTAGTTGCAAGGGATCCGAAAGTACTTTCGCCCCTCTAAAAGGAACCGAAAGTAATTCTAATCTAATTTTATCAAGAAAGAACGCTGCCGTAATGTCCAAATCGAAATTGGAAGGAGCTACTTTCATAATCTGTCATATTGAATTGGAAGAACAAAAACAAGTTTATGATCATTTCAAATTTTTATTTTAGAACATTTAATTTTTCGCGAGTGAGAAGGTGTTTAAATAATATGAAGATTTTTTTTTGTTGAAGGAAATTAAATACTGTGTGACATTATCGGCAAATAAAAATTTTAAAAATTTCAGTTTGTTTCGATTTCAAAACGTTTTCAAACACACTCAAAATTTTGGAAATGGTTTTTTGCCATTTTGAATGCAATGAATGCACTTTGAAATAGTTTTTCCCAAAATCTATTTTCTTTTGAATTAAAAAGTGTTGGAATATTATTGAAATCTACTTTTTCGTTATTTAATTAAACGTGATGTTTAGCTATTGGTTATTTTCTATTAATTCGAATCTTTCATGATTTTGGTTGGTTTACATACTTGAAGTGTTATGATGGTGGTAGAAAACAAATTTCTTGCATTCAAATCTATTGAATGAAATTGTTTTAAATTTTGTTAGGTGGAATAATTAGTGATTTTCAAAAATAATTTAGTTTGTGAAGCTAAAGTAACAATATTCGTAGTCGTTGTAATGAAAAGTTTTATGCATCACACGGGATGATATAAACAATTCAACCTTGTGCGATTACCGCCCTTGCCTTCGGCGCGGGCTGCAAACTTCGTACGCGGCTGAATTTTTTTATATTCATCCCTTGTGATCTAAATAACTACACTTTGTGTTTCAATGAAATTACGGCTAAGTCTCCGGTACAGAATTGAGAAAGCGGAAAAGTTTCACAATTTCTAGAAGCTAGTATGCATGCTCTTAACTTAGCTTTTCCCTTATGTGAGATAATTTTGTATTTCAATTTATCGATTATTTTGACTTTATTTTTTAGTGTGTACGGCTCTTGTATCATGCTGATGAACTGTAGCGACTCGGATTGTTGATTTCTATCGAAGCCGCTTTAAAGTGTTGTATATATAAAAATTCTCTTTTATTTACCAACAGTATGAAAACACTTACGTTTGTTTGGACCCGTACGAAGTACAAAGGTCCTATACGTTTACTACAAACAATTCTATTGTAACATGGGGTAGATCGAGGTGGCAGGGGGGATGCATCTATTATCGTCTAGAGATGACGAATCAGCAATAAAAAAATGTCCGTCTGTCTGTCCGTCTCCACTTTTTTTTTTTCAAACGGCTCAACCGATCAGCCTAAATTTTTTTCCCTGAAAGGTACATGCCTCCCATGATTCAAGTTCGAAGATGAGCAAAATCGATCAAGTGGTTCCGGAGATATGGTCGAGGAAGTGACCAAAAACATGGTTTTTCGATGGTCGTTGAAGCTTTTTCGCAAATATCTCAGCAAGTATAGCACGGAAATTCCTCATTTTGGTGTCAAATGAAAGCATTTGATGTCACAAAACTTTGTGGGAATCGGTACAGGGGTCTGGGCACTGGGACCAATGGAATGGACGAAATTGAGATTCTTGGCCATATACGAAAACAGTTTTTCATCTACATTTCCTTAACTATGGTATATGGAGATTTACTGTCAAAGGCGAAGTTATAGAGAATTAAATTTAAGCGAACATGTGTTTCAGGGTTTTGGGAAATATGGCCCAATACTGTTATATGGTCACTTCCATAATTAGGCTGGATGACCCAAATCTCCAGAACTATGGGAGTAAGAAAGTTGTTTCCAAAGGCGAAGTTGTAGATAATTAAATTTAAGCGAACACGTGTTTCAGAGTTTTGTGGAAATATGGCTCAATCCTGTTATAGAGTTATAGAGTTATAGAGAATTAAATTTAAGCGAACATGTGTTTCAGGGTTTTGGGGAAATATGGCCCAATACTGTTATATGGCCACTTCCATAATTAGGCTGGATAACCCAAATCTCCAGAACTATGGGAGTAAGAAAGTTGTTTCCAAATGCGAACTTGTAGAGAATTAAATTTAAGCGAACACGTGTTTCAGAGTTTTGTGGAAATATGGCTCAATCCTGTTATATGGCCACTTCCATAATTGGGCAGGATGACCCGGATCTCCAGAACTGTGAGAGTTAGAAAGTTAGTTCCAAATGCAAAGTTGTAGAAAATTAAATTTTAGTGAACACGTGTTTCAGTGTTTTGAGGAGATATGGTCCAATCCTGGTATATTGTCACTTCCATAATTGGACAGGATGACCCGGATGTCCAGAACTGTGAGAGTTAGAAAGTTAGGTCCAAAGGCGAAGTTGTAGAGAATTAAATTTATGCGAACACGTGTTTCAGGGTTTTGGTGAAATATGACCCAATCCTGGTATAAGGCCAGGGCCACTTCCATAATTGGGTAGAATGACCCGAATCTCAAGAACTATGAGAGGTAGAAAGTTGCTTCCAAAGGCAAAGTTGTAGAGAATAAAATTTTAGATAACACGTGTTTCAGGGTTTTAGGGAAAAATGACCTAGTCCTTGGATATAAGCTTTTCTAGATTTGAATGGTCTGAGACGTACTTCGGTAGGGCCTTACTTTGGGTAATTTCTATGGATCTTTGAAATTCTTACAGTTATAAAAGAACAGAAAACGTTGGATTGTTTACCTATTTGTATATTTAGGTACGTTCGAGTCACTTTGCCACATCTATTCTGTTTGTGATATCTATTCCGATACGTACGAGTCTTTGGTTATGTTTGCTTTTAATTTTGGTGAATTAGTGCGTAGACTTAAACTAAATGCCAAAAAAAAATGAAAAGGAAAAATTATATTTGATCACTAACAATCGGATTCTCATGTAGGTAGGTTTTGCAGAGCAAATTCTTGTCTAGGCCATACAAGTGTGGTCATTCAATCTAGGAGTTTTGCACTTGCTTTCGAAAATTGTCATTTTTCTTATCAAATATTTTGGTATATTATGCCATACCGCAGCTGCATACGTAAGTACTGGCCTCAAAATGAATTTTTTGATTTATAGTCAGGAATATGCTGTCATGAAAAGAAAGCTTGTTACGCATTCTCGTGCCTTTTTGTCTTAATTGTTGTACGACAGAAGCGATTTCGTGTTGGTTTAAACTTTGTATTTGCTTTGGGTGTGGCATTTCCTGTTAGGCAGGAGGGGTTTGTGCTGGGTCTGATGTGCTCCTCTCCTGTACGACTGCTGCATATGATACTTTCCCACTTTGAGTGTGATTTATAGAAGAAAATTCATCAGGTGAATCTGTCATAGATCTCGGTCGCTTTGTGACAATGGAATAGCTGAAGGCACGATGACATTTCAACAAATGTTTCTGTACAGGATATAGGTACAAACTTAGCCATCTACTTTGATTCGAAATCATTCGTGGCAGCTTCTGAGGTCTTGCTGGTAGCCACCCCGGCAGCCGAAGATATAGGAACGAGCTTTTGATCATGGGCGTGCGGTAGCAGTGTTCCCGTAACGCAAGTCCACATACGAACAAAAAATTAGGATAATTTTTTTCGTAGACTGCGGAGAGTTCCCCCTCGCGACGTACCACCCGGAAAATATTTTTCCCGGATTCTACGGAAAATTCTAAGACGAAGTGTCTTTTCATTCATTAAAATTGGCTCACTGGATCCGGAGATATGGTTTTAAGAAAATGATCATATTCAATACAAAATGTGCATTTTCATAGAAGCCAAAGTTAATGAAAACATTAGTTTTAGTTAAATTAGTTCGAGGGCCAATGGGGGAAGACTATCGGATGTGGGCACAGTTTTTTTATTTCATTTCGATAATGTGATTTATTTTAATGAAAACAGTATTCTACGACATATCAAAATATATTAGTTTAATATTTTTAAATTCGAAAACAAAACACAAATTCTTTGTATGCATTAGTGAAAAATGATTGTATGTATACAAGTCTAACTGCCCAGGGCAGTTAACACATACAAATTTTTACACTTTAAAAATTAATATAAAAAAACTAAAGCGACTAAATTTTTTTTGAAAACATATTATTAATGTTGACAACTTACAGAATCATATAAAAAAATAAAAAAAATTTCACAATCTTGGTCCATTGTATGAAAAACGACTTTTTTGGTTCCCGCTCGAAAAAGTCTCGATAACGTTTCTTGAAATTTTGCAGTGAGTTTCGGGTGAGCATTCTACGCCATATGCGGCATTCTACGGGGGTACCGGCCTCGTTTGGGCGCCAGGGCTCTTAGAAGGTGCAATATAAACGCATATATATATATATAAATGGCGGAAAATAGGCAGGGGCTCAAAAAACTTTTGATATGTTGTAAAGGAAGTTGTGGGAATCATTTTCGCCCATGGAAGTAGTAGCCGCTGCGCTTCGGTTTGGCAGCGGCCGCTAAAAAAAATTTTTATAAGTTGTAGAGTAAGTTGAGATGATCATTTTCGCCCACAGAAGTAGCAGCCGCCGCGCTTCGGTTTAACGGCGGCGGCAGTTCAAAAAAAACTTTTTATATGTCGGAGAGTAAGTTGAGGGAATCATTTTCGCCAATGGAAGTAGTAGCCGCCGCGCTCCGGTTTGGCGGCGGCTCGAAAAAAATTCCTTATATAATTCGTCAGAAAAATTTTCCTATTTCCAAAAGAACTGATATCACAACAAAAACCCTTTTTAAAAGGGAAATGTGACGCAAGCCTTTGTCCCTTCTTCCAAAACAACTGATATCAATTTGGGGTGACGCTTAAAGCTTTGAAACCCAAAAATTCTTTTGGAATGTTTTCATTTTTGATTAAAAAAATGCGTCACAAATGCCGGACCCACCAATGTAATAATTTTTCTACGCTTTCAGCTGTCATACGCAAAAATTTGATTTCCTGTTCAAATACGCCATACATAATGACAAATTTTTGCGTTGTGAAAGCTGAAAGAACAGAAAAAGTATAACATTGGGGGGTCCGGCATTTGTGACGCATTTTTTTAATCAAAAATGAAAACATTCCAAAAGAATTTTTGCGTTTCAAAGCTTTAAGCGTCACCCCAAATTGATATCAGTTGTTTTCGAAGGAGGAAGAAAGACTTGCGTCACATTTCCCTTTTAAAAGGGTTTTTGTTGTGATATCAGTACTTTTGGAAGTTTCGGCTACTACTTACATGGGCGAAAATGATCCCCTCAACTTCCTCTACAACATATCAAAAGTTTTTTTTGAGCCGCCGCCGCCGCCAAACCGAGCCGCGGCGGCTACTACTTCATGGGCGAAAATGATCCCCTCAACTTCCTCTACAACATATCAAAAGTTTTTTTTTGAGCCGCCGCCGCCGCCAAACCGAGCCGCGGCGGCTACTACCTCCATGGGCGAAAATGATCACCTCAACTTCCTCTACAACATATCAAAAGTTTTTTTTTGAGCCGCCGCCGCCGCCAAACCGAGCCGCGACGGCTACTACTATAATGGGCGAAAATGATCCCCTCAACTTCCTCTACAACATATCAAAAGTTTTTTTTGAGCCGCCGCCGCCACCAAACCGAGCCGCGGCGGCTACTACTTCCATGGGCGAAAATAATCACCTCAACTTCCTCTACAACATATCAAAAGTTTTTTTTTTGAGCCGCCGCCGCCGCCAAACCGAGCCGCGGCGGCTACTACTTTCATGGGCGAAAATGATCCCCTCAACTTACTCTACAATATATCAAAAGTTTTTTTTGAGCCGCCGCCGCCGCCAAACCGAGCCGCGGCGGCTACTACTTCCATGGGCGAAAATAATCACCTCAACTTCCTCTACAACATATCAAAAGTTTTTTTGAGCCGCCGCCGCCGCCAAACCGAGCCGCGGCGGCTACTACTTTCATGGGCGAAAATGATCCCCTCAACTTCCTCTACAACATATCAAAAGTTTTTTTTTTTGAGCCCCCGGTCCATTTTCCGCCATTTTGGCGGTCACCCCTATACACTACACACCCAACCCAACATCTTTCCCTTTGACACCAAACCTGTATCTCGAACACCCAACCATTTCTTATACAAAATATGCTTCCGTACACACACACACACAAACACATACATATGGGCTTTATATGGCGCCTTCTAAGAGCCCTGGCGCCCAAACGAGGCCGGTACCCCCCCTTTTTTAAAATCTCATATGGCGTAGAATGCCCAGCCGAAGGTCACTGCAAAATTTCAAGAAAAGATATCGAGCCGTTTTCGAGAAAACTCCAAAAAAGTGGGTTTTCATACAAATGGCTCTGGAACTAAGTAACTAACTAACTAACTAACTAAGTACACTACTAAGTAACTAACTAACTAAGAACTAAACTAACGTAGGAGTTCCATTAACTTTGGTTTCTATGAAAGTGCACATTTTGTATGGAAAATGACGATTTTCTAAAGGTCATATCTCCGGATCCACTGGACCGATTTTAATGAGTGAAAAGACATTTCGCCTTAGAATTTTCCGTAGAATCTAGGAAAAATATTTTCCGGGGGTACGTCGCAAGGGGGGAAGTCAAAACTTAGCTGTATATATGGTTCCGAAGTCTACGAAAAAAAATTTCTGAATTTTTTGCTCGTGGGGACTTGCGTCACGGGCGCATTGCTACCGCGCGCCCATGATTGTGGGGCAGCAGCACCCGCAATGGGACTCAAGGGGGTATAACCTCCTTGTGGGATCTAAGAGTGAGAGCCCCTAGGGGTGTTTGGAGCGGAGTCCCGTGTAGGTATCAGTAAGGGTATGGCTGCTTGCACGGCGTATTAAATACCCGCCGCGGGGGGACCAATATTATGAAGCGCTCGCCAATTCCTCTTATGCTTTAAAACAAGCTTCTATAACAAGAAGCCATATTTGATTAGCGCCACAATTCCTTTTATAGACACTTCGTTGACTTCTCTATTGACTACTTCAACCAACATAACATTCAGAACAAAAAAAAAAAAACATTTTAGCGTAGCTTCACATTTTGGAAATTTTTCTTGAGCACGACTGCGCTGGACTAAACGGACGATATTATCATACTACCGGGCGATAATATCATGCCAGGAACGATATAATCATACCACCGGGCTATAATATCGTGCCAGGAACAATGTTATCATACCACTGGGCGATAATATCGTTCCAGGAACGATATTATTATCACTGAGATTATATTATCGTTCTGGGCGAAAATACAGTGGGCGTTTTTTGCCTGTCCCTAAAAAATGTCAGTATGCATCTTCCTTCTGATCCCTGATCTCCGAGATTAGTGCTTACGGAAAAGTGATCGAATAGTGTATTACATAACTAGGAAAATGCTGATTTAGATGCAGCGGAAGAAAATAATTGACACGTGGGAAATAAAGTAGATAAGGAATTGACGGGTGGGAAATAATTGACAGATGGGACATAAAGTGACGTCAAAACTGAACGCCGTACACTGTACGGTCAAAAGAGAGTTTTATGAGTTATTTCTGGGTCTAGGTTCTGTGAGGAAATCTGAGTTTTTTTCCCGTATTCGTAGAAATGTCATTATTGGAACATCGCTGAACATTTTCTTATAATGATGAGTTCACAGGGTGGGAGTAATGCGAAAGATATGAGTCTAAGGTGAAAGGGGAAAAATATAGGAAAAAACAGTTGACTGGCTTTTAGACATAGAATAGAGATACTTCTTGTCACTCAGTCATCGACATATGTATTACTACATCTAGCGATGCTATTAGAATTAAATTATTTTCACATCGTACACAGTTCGAAAGAGTTAGTGCTCATAGTAGAAAGTACGGATTTGCAGCGTGCCAACAGCAGTGAGAGGTAGCGACGGCGACATAACTTTGAACCGGAACGTGATTTTGGCGGGAAATGACTAAAAATCGGAAAATAAGATAAAATCGGGAAATAATGTAAAATCGAGAAATAACATAAAATCGGGAAATTACTTAAAATCGGGAAAAATTATAAAGTTGAGAAATAACATAAAAACGGGAAATTACATAATATCGGGAAATTACGTAAAATCGGGAAATTACTTAAAATCGGTAAATGACTAAAAATCGGGAAATGACTAAAAATCGGGAAATGACTAAAAATCGGGAAATGACTAAAAATCGGGAAATCGCATAAAATCGGAAACTGACTAAAAATCAGGAAATTACATAAAATCGGGAAATGACTAAAAATCTGGAAAGAACATAAAATTGAGAAATTACATAAAATCGGAAAATGGCTAAAAATCTGAAAATCACATAAAATCGGGAAATTGCATAAAATCGGGAAATTACATAAAATCGGGAAATGGCTAAAAATCGGGAATTCACATAAAATCGGGAAAATACATAAAATAGGGAAATTACATAAAATCAGGAAATGCCTAAAAATCGGTAAATCACATTAAATCGGAAAATTACTTAAAATCGGGAACTGACTAAAAATCGGGAAATCACATAAATTCAGGAAATTACATAAAATCGGGAAACAACATAAAATCGGGAAACAACATAAAATCGGGAAATGACTAAAAATCTGGAAATAACATAAAATTGAGAAACAACATAAAATCGGGAAATTACATAAAATCGGGAAATGACTAAAAATCGGGAAAAAACATAAAGTTGAGAAATAACATAAAAACGGGAAATTACATAAAATCGGGAAATTACGTAAAATCGGGAAATTACTTAAAATCGGGAAATGACTAAAAATCGGGAAATGACTGAAAATCGGGAAATGACTAAAAATCGGGAGATCGCATAAAATCGGGAACTGACTAAAAATTGGGAAATTACATAAAATAGGGGAATGACTAAAAATCGTGAAATCACATAAAATTAGGAAATTACATAAAATAGGGAAACTACATAAAATCGGGAATGACTTAGTATAGCAGAAAATTACATAAAATCGGGAAATTACATAAAATCGGGAAATTACGTAAAATCGGGAAACAACGCTAAATCGGGAAATGATAAAAATCTGGAAATAACATAAAATTGAGAAATAACATAAGATCGGGAAATGACTAAAAATCGGGAAATCACAAAAAATCGGGAAATTACATAAAATCGGGAAATTACGTAAAACCGGGAAACAACATAAAATCGGGCAATGACTAAAAATCTGGAAACAACATAAAATTGAGAAATAAATAAAATCGGGAAATTACATAAAATCAGGAATTAAGATAAAATCGGGAATCCACTGAAAATCGAGAAATTAATTAAAAACGGAAATAGCTAAAAAGCTTGAAATAGTTAAAAATCAAAGAATAACTAAAAATTTCGCCTGCCGCGCTGATAATCTACTTCATCAAATATTAAAAAGCAAACACAGTCTGAAATTTGCTCACAACGAACTCGACAATGTTAATCTGTCAGCGAATGAGGCAGATAAATCTTTCAATTCAACTTATTTCCTCTGCACTTGATGTTACGCTTATAAAAAATTCACTCGCGTAGCTCTCTTTTTCAAAATAATTATTAATTAACGTTAGTGTGCCGGACGCCGCAAAACATGCATTTTGAAAAGCTTCAGAGCAAATCTTCAACCCGTTTGTCTCCGCCGATTAAACCAACGCAACGTCAGGCGGAAGAATCACCGGTCGAAATTAACACGACGTTTATTATTAGGAACATGTCCGATATATGGTACACAAACTGTTTCATCAGATTTTCGTGCATAATCTTTTGATATTCGAAAATAAATATGAAATTTTCACCTGCGGCGCTGTCTTCCATCTTCACAATTAAGTATAAGCGCCTTTTCAAACTATATTCTGAGAAATTCAGTCCGATTTTAGCGGATACCAGGAAAAATTAGAAAATCGAATTTGGAAACCGGGAAAAAACACAATTTCCACACGCGATTCCACAGAGCCCCCTCTAAGTTATTCCGTAACGATCCAGAAAGGCGAAGAGGAGTTGGTCGTTCAAAAAGGAGATCTTCGGACGGTCGAAATAAGAAATTGGCAAAACGCGCCAAAAGACAGGCAGAGTTGGATCGGGATTCTCGAGCTGGCCACGGTCCACAAGTTGCTGTAGTGCCGAAAAAGTAAAGTAACACCACAAAATATTACATAAGATGAACCTCGGTATATCCTTTTGTTACAATACTCTCTCAGCTCACAAATACATCTCTAATTACATAAGAACCAAATCACGATCTCGTTGTGTAAATAACCATTCAAAGATTTCACATTATTTATTCTTATCATACGCATCGCACGGGTCTGGCGTAATTCCGATGTTTTATTCGGCTTTTCTTTTTTAGTTTATTTATTTTAAGGAAGAAAACTACGCTACACCTAATTTTATTTTCCTCGTTTAGTTGATTTCAAGATACTATATTTCACTCTAGTAGCTCGTATACATCGTCTAGTTCTACATGTTACTACATCTACAAGAAAACGAAATAAATTTCAAATTTAAAGCTTTTCAGTTCAGAGAACATCAGAAAAATTATTTTTACAAAATCAGCTATTTGCTTGGAGTGTTTTATGAAATGTTATACCATAGTGCTAGCAATGGCGTAACATGTATGTGTTTCAGATAAGCCATAGGAAGTTATTTATTGATTTTAGAAGGAAACAAAGAATTTTATGGATATTATCATTTATAAAAGATACTTGTGAATAACTTACAAATTTGTAATCGAAATGAAAAGAAAATCAATTAAGCTTCTTGGTTCAAGGAAGTAATTTATTATCTGGTTTCAAAATTAAATTTGATTAAAGTGATGTATTTGGTTCAGTTGCACAAAACGTCGTATACGTTAAGATCTCACTTCATTCTTGTTTAGGTTATAAGCTTCCTCAAATATTTCGTGGAATCTCTTTTACATTATGATGAAACAAATGAAATTCATGCATTAAAATTGACGGTATCGCTGCCAGTAAATCCTTGCTACTGGTAAAACAAATATAAGCGGAAATCTGCTATCATAATACGAAACACGCGTTCGCTACTAAAATGACATTACATTCGCTAAGCATGGTATAGTAGCAATGTGTAACAATAACAAATTTGTTATGCGATAATATTGAACATTTTACTGGTTCTGATAATAAAATTTTACCTTCACTCAAAATCGGGCTGTGTTTGTTGATTTTAATATGTTGTTACTCTGTAAGTTATACCAATGTTGAGATATGCCTAAAGAAAAGTTTATTTTGTCACACATGCAAAAACTGCTGAGAAAGAGGATGGGGTAGATATCATCATGATAGAATTCATATGTTTAGCTTATAAGCTGATATCAGGCTTAATAGGATTTCTCATTTTATCGTGAAGTCTATTGTAGTCCGCAAGGGATTGGTGCTACCAATGACATAATAACATATAGACTAGGTTTACGTAACCATCAGTTGAAGCAAAAATGAAAATACGTAATTTGTGTACAGTTTGCACATAGTACATACACAATTCACATTTATTTATTCTGCTGGAAATACGTAATCCGTATAAATTTTACGTAATTCAAATAAATTTTACGTAATTTACCAACACTACTAAACATTTCATCTTTGCTTCAATTTGTGTAAATTTTTTGTCACAGACTGCCATTCTACATTTATCATATGTCACTGAGTGCTTCGGAGCTATTAAGAGTGCACACCAGGGCCTATTTTTGAGAAACAAATTTCGCGAATTTCTCAAATTTCACGAAAATTTCCTGAATTTCGCCAAAAATTCCTGAATTTCGCGAAAATTTCTCGAATTTCATGAAAATTTTTCGAATTTCGCGAAAATTTCTCGAATTTCGCGAATTTCTTGAAAATTTCTCGTATTGAAATAACTGCATCTTTGCAATGAAACGACATTGAAGTGCAAAAGATTGTATTTTCACAATATTTGATCAATCAAAACAACAAAATGAAATAATTTTCGGTTTGCATAGTTTTATGTTGATCTGCTTCTGTGAAAGCGCCTGTAAAATATAAAGTTGTTACCTCGTTTGACATCTGTGAGTTATATGCGGGTTTTCTTTATTTCATACGGCGCATCTTTCAGAGCGAATTGGTCTATGTTTGTAATAGTGTAAAGAGTCCTATAAACTTAAGTAGCGACTCGTATAGTATAGAATATAGTGGAGGCATATTAACAAAAAATATTATGGACAAGGTAGTCAAACACCAAAATGCCGAAAACTCTGTGGCCATCGGCCGAAAATTATTCTAAATGGGTCACTTATGAAAAGTGTCTATCGAGGCAACTGAATATGAAGTGGTCTAGGCGGTGCTCAAGAGCAAAATTGCATGAAGCTGTCATAAGATATACCCGGTTCACAAAAAGTCTAAAGATTGTGGTGGTTACAATTAACATTCTTCCTGCCACGTCTAAAATACTGGAAGTTCTATTGAAATTCCAAATTAAGGAATTCCTGGACATTAGTAAGCTATAATGCAAATTTCGCCCTAGGGGCCATTCAAACCCACCCCCTTCCTCCTTGCAGGCAAAAATACATGGAAAAAATTCAAAATGTATGCAACGCACGCTTTTCTCAAACCCACCTCCCCCCAAAAAGGCGTGCGCACTATTTGAAAGGCTCCTTAACGAAAATTACAAGTAATATTAATGTGGCCATGGACAAGAAGATGATTACGGTCCTGATACTTTTGAGAAAAAGTTTAGTTTTGAGTCTTCAGCTATATCCATTGTTCTCTCTATTCATTAGCGACATCCCCGATGCTATGAAATACATATCTTATCACCTTTTTGCTGTTGATGTACAGGTTTACAAATCCTTTTTGCAGGGAGACACTATAAGGGGTTTAGCGGATATTAACATTAACAATAATTTGAGATGGATTTTAACGAGCTAGAAATTAACGCTCAGACGCAAGCCATAACCACCAGCTCATCGAACGAGGCTAGATGCATCCAGCTATTTGGCTGAGAAGATTGATAGTATCCTATTCTGATTCCGTCGAAAGCCTCGGTATACTTTTTAACCGTAAGATGGACTGGAATGATCATGCTAGCTTTGTTTGTGATAAGGTGTACAGATCACTGCGGAGTGCATTGTGGCACTTCCGTACTACGCTTCTGTCGACCAGGATTATGATGGCTAAGTCGTTGTTCTTGCCGCACCTGGAATACTGTAGTGTGGTCTTTTCCTATGGGATGTCTGCGACCTCAAAGAAGGTAATTGACAAGTCTTACGGAGCTATACGATTATGGAGTGCTGAGGTAGGATAGCATTGCGAGAGAGATATGAGGAAAAATTGTTAGATTTCTCATTGGGAAAGGACGCATGAACTATAGAAACTATCAAAAACATTTTTAGATCTAATTATTTGATTTACTTCACAATTTTCTATAAACTTTTTGACTTTCGAGGATTTCTTTTGATTTTGTTGAATTTTAGACAATTTTGCGAGAATTTCTTGAGTTTCGCGAAAATTTCTCGAATTTCGTGAAAATGTTTCTCAAAAAGAGGCCCTGGTGCACACTGCTTACTAAAGAGCCATCTGTCGGAATCTTTTCAACTAATGAAAATTTGTATGCAAAAAGTCGCAATTTTTTGTAACGTTTTTCTCTTAAGGGCTAAATATACATTCTGCGATTGCGAATATTCGCTGACGGTTCAGGCGCTACAAATGTATGGGTTTTCACATAACATTTGGCATTGTAGAGCAAAAGTAACAGGAAACATTTTCTACGAGTCAGAAATGGATAAAAACGTTTTGAGTTGATACATTTGCAAATATTTGTAAACGTCAAAAGCCAACAAAGATGGCGGCCATTTTTGTTTGCAATCATCCAATCAAAATTTTTTGTATCAATTTCTGACTTTTGGAAAATGTTTTCTGTCATTTAAATTGATTATTCAGTTAAAGAATAAGTGAGCAAACACATTGGTCGAAAAAATTATGCGTTTTGAAGTGTTTATTAAGTGGAAAAGCTGAAAGACTGACTTTTGCAGTGAAATATTAGAATTCACATTTCTAGGAAATATAAATGTTTTCTCAAAAATTGTTTCCGCAATTTTGTTTGGGAATAGGTTAAGTATGTAATGACGACATAAGCATTCGTTTTCATTTAAGGGTTTAAAAGAAAAACGCTACAGAAATTTGCGACTTTTTCCATACAAATTTTCATTAGTTGCCATTTATAAAACCGAAGAGCAATATACCAAAAAAAACCCAAATAAAATTTTATAGGCGATAAGTAAAAATGAGATTTTTAATGCTTTTGTGGAATTTGTGGAAATCTACTTTTTTTGACCATTTTGACCGATTCTAAAATGTCATGCCAGCAGGAAACACGATTCAACGTCATTGGATTTCAGTACAATATGATCGAGGGGTGACGCAATTCTGCGGTTTATGGTATAACTATCGGAATAAATGGAACGAATGGACATTTGTCCAAAGTCAAAACACTCAAACCCTATTCTAGCCGGTACAGAATTTAAAACGTTTTCAAAGAAAATTTTTGGATCAGCATAGAAGTTTTTCTATGTAGTTGATTTTCCGGAAGATCTCATTATGAAAGTGAAAAATCGAACCGACTCGAACATTTTTTTGCAGTTAAATTTGAATCGGTGTTATTGGAATCGAACACCTCTTCTAATACTTCAATTATTATCAATTTTCAGATAACTATGAAGTATCAATTACGAAGTACTTCATAAAACCGTCAGAGGTGAGAGATCTGACAAATCTATCAACCTTTATGTTAGATGTGAGAGATCTAGCGCACAAACAAAATCAATCTGTCGAAGAGCGTGCATAAAAGCAAAGGCATTCTAGATGTTTGAGTCACACCATTCTCTGCCCTTGCCAATAACAGATGTTTGGTAACACAGTCTCTGTTTATTTTTGGTGATATGCGCCAAAGGTGCACTGATGAGGCGGTAACGCCCCAATCAGATGACGGTTAAGATAGTCAAAGATTTGTCCTTCCCGCTAACTTTAGTACTTGCCGATAATGATGTAGAATAACGCTAACACCATACGCTAAAATCTTGTGAAATGTTAGGTCGAATAGATAATGGCCAAACCCGTGTTCTTGTGAAAAGTAAAATCTTGTGAAATATATTCTACCCGTTATCTTCTGAAAAATGCTAAAACTTGGGAATTCTACGTCTACCCGATATCTTGTGAAAAATACAAAAATTTGTGAACTCTACGTCTACCCGTTATCTTGTGAAAAATAAAAAACTTGTGAATTCTGGGTCTACTCGTTATCTTGTGAAAAATGCAAAAACTTGTGAATTCTGCGTCTACCCGTTATCTTGTGAAAAATACAAAAACTTGTGAATTCTGCGTCATCCGTTATCTTGTGAAAAATGCTAAAACTTGGGAATTCTGTGTTCATGCGTTATCTTGGGAAAAATACCAAAATTTGTGAATTCTGCGTCTACCCGTTATCTTGTTAAAAATGCTAAATCTTGTGAATCCTATGTCTACCCATTATCTTGGGAAAAATGGTAAAACTTGGGAATTCTATGTCCATCCCAGAATGATTCTATGATGGTTCTATGTTCATCCCAGATGCAGAGTTCCCAAGTTTTCACAAGATAACGGATAGACGCAGAATTCACAAGTTTTTGTATATTTCACAAGATAACGGGTAGACGCAGAATTCACAAGTTTTTGCATTTTTCACAAGATAATGGGTAGACGCAGAATTCACAAATTTTTGTATTTTTCACAAGATATCGGGTAGACTTAGAATTCCCAAGTTTTAGCATTTTTCACAAGATAACGGGTAGCCATAGAATTCACAAGATTTAGCATTTTTCACAGGATAACGGGTAGACGTAGAATTCACAAGTTTTAGTATTTTCCCCAAGATAACGGGTAGCCATAGAATTCGCAAGATTTAGCATTACTAATTATAAAAGGCAAAACTTTGTCTGTCTGTCTGTCTGTCTGTAAATTGTCGGTCACAAATTTCCAGCGTGAACCAACATACGTCCGACCTGCTTGAAGAGTTCCGAGGAACTAAGGCAAAAAGTCGTTTTGCATTGCCTTATACGATTCAAGAAAAGGCAATGCAATAGAAGATTCCCATGCGAATCTGTCTACGTCCGACCTGCTTGAAGAGTTCCGAGGAACTAAAGCAAAAAGTCGTTTTGCATTGCATATGAATCGAAAAAAGGCAATGCAAAAGAAGATTCCCATGCGAATCTATCTACGTCCGACCTGCTTGAAGAGTTCCGAGGAACTAAACCGTTTCGCATTGCCTTTTTTAACCCAAAAAAGCAATGCAAACCTTACTTCGAAGGGGAAGAGAAAACCACAAGGGAAACCTAGAGGCAGAGAACGAGAGACGTTCCTTTTGTTAATTCTGGGACCGCAATGAAGCAGTCCCATCAAAAATAAAGCGCTCTTATTATGGGTACAGTCTCCCATATAAGAACAGTATCGCCATCCGCACCTATCATCGTTTTGCAACGACGCTTAGCGCTGGACATCACCAACCGGCGATACTTTCAAGCGAATTGAAAAGAGGTATTTATACATTTAAAACTGAGTACTTTCTGTGAAGTATAACATTTATACAACGAAAAATGATTAGTAATTTTATATGAGAAATTTGTTCAAGTAATTTCAGGGAGAATATATATGTTATGTGTGTGTGTGTGTAAATGTGGAATGGAATTAACCAAAAAACTATTTTATGCACGTGGCTTCATTCAGTAATATTCGCAATGTATTTAGGAGGGGCGTGTGACAATACAAATTTTATGTTTGTCTATTAAGTGGCGTATTCAAATATTTTTTTTTATATGTATGAAACGAAGTTATGTGGCGTATTGAAATATTTTCTTTGTAAGGAATTATTTGTATGGAACGAAATGATGTATAGGTTTTCTTTGTATGTACATTTTTTTTGTTGATGTTTAAATCTTTGGTTTCTTTGGCAAAGTCTCAGAGTTTTGTGAGTAGAAGTCGCCAGTATTGGTGAAAATGTCGGGCAGTTGGACATTGGATCAATTTTTATGTTTTTAAAAATATCTTGGAATGTATGGGAGTTGGGCGATAGGTTTCTTTGGCAAAGTCTCAGAGTTTTGTTAGTGGAAGTCACCAGCATTGGTGAAAATGTCGGGCAGTTGGACATTGGGTCAATTTTTATGTTCTTTAAAAATATCTTGGAATGTATGGGAGTTGGGCGATAGGTTTCTTTGGCAAAGTCTCAGAGTTTTGTTAGTAAAAGTCACCAGTATTGGTGAAAATGTCGGGCAGTTGGGTATTGGGTCAATTTTCATGCTTTTAAAATTGTGTTTGAATGTCTGGGAGTTGGGCGATAAGTTTCTTCGGCAAAGTCTTAGAGTTTTGTGAGTGGAAGTCACCAGCATTGGTGAAAATGTCGGGCACTTGGACATGGGGTCAATTTCTATGCTTTTAAAAATATCTTGGAATGCATGGGTGGTAGACCATAGGTTTCTTTGGCAAAGTCTTAGAGTTTTGTTAGTAAAAGTCACCAGTATTGGTGGGGCAGCTCGGGGGAAGAAGCAGTACGAGGGTAACCGGTTGTATGGAGAAATGGTAGTACAGGGAAAACAATAGTAAGGAGGAAATGGTATTACGGAAGAAACGGTTGTACGCGAAACAGTAGTACGGTGGAAACGGTTGTACGGGGAAAACAGTAGTGAGGAGGAAATTGTAGGACGGGAGAAACGGTTGTACTGGGAAATAGTAGCACGATGATAACGTTTGTACAGGGAAATGGTAGTACGGGGGGAATGTTGGTACGGGGAAATGGTAGAACGGTGAAATGGTAGTACGGGGAAAACAATAGTAAGGAGAAAACGGTAGTGCGGGGGAAACGGTTGTGCGGGGGAAATGGTAGTACGGTGGTAACGGTTGTACGGGGAAAACAGTAGTGCGGGGGAAACGGTTGTGCGGGGGAAATTGTAGTACGGTGGAAACGGTTGTACGGGGAAAACAGTAGTGCGGGGAAAACGGTTGTGCGGGGGAAATGATAGTACGGTGGAAACGGTTATACGGGGAAAACAGTAGTGCGGGGGAAACGGTTGTACGGGGAAAACAGTAGTGCGGGGGAAACGGTTGTACGCGAAGCAGTAGGACGGTGGAAACGGTTGTACGGGGAAAACAGTAGTGCGGGGGAAACGGTTGTACGCGAAGCAGTAGAACGG
>WJQU01006038.1:0-15060 GCA_029228625.1 Pseudolycoriella hygida
CCGAAAAGTTTTTTATCGGAAATTTTTTTTTTTCAGAGGAAATTTTTTTTCCGAGGAAATTTTTTTCGGAGAAATATTTTCTCAAAAAAAAGAAACTTCCTGACATCGTATACAAAAACCTCTTAAAAGGTAAAGTGTGACGCAGTCCGTAAGTCCACTTCCAAAATTAATGATATCGCTTGAGGTGACGCTATCGCTGATAATTCGCAAAAATTTGTTTGAATGGAATCTTGTGTTCAAAGCTTCAAAGTTTTATTTGCTGAAAAAATTACAGCGCTTTGTTTAAAACAAAGGTAAGGTTTTTGTATGCGATAGAATTGTTTGCCGAACCGTCAGAGCTTAAAGTTTTTGATAGCTTAACATTGAGAGACATTATAAACTTGAATTTTCAGTATGGCCTTAACGCATCCGTTGTTGCCTGTTTTTTGTACACCATATTTGGATCGGGAGTTGAGTTGTGCATTGGTAAAAATTGTTTTCGCTACTTAAGTCAATACAGCCTCTAACAATTGACACGTTCAGGTCCTACAGCAATTATGTCATTAATGATTCAAAAATACGTACTTGACTCTCCGGAATTCGCGGTGTTCATATCTTTCGTTATGGGCTTTATTGTTCTGATACTCGGATCACTAAACTTAGGCTTCTTGGTGCAGTTTATTTCCATACCAGTCACTGCAGGTTTTACGACAGCAGGTGAGTCAATTTGAGTTGCAACTTTAACCGATTTTTCTCACAAATGTATCATCCCAGCCGCCATAACTATTGCATGCGGGCAAGTAAAACCTCTTTTCGGTATGCCAGGTAAATTTGAAAAATTAATCTAAAGTCCACCAAGTTCGCAAAAAAGTGATTTACTCTATCGTCAGGAAGATCATCGGAATTTATTGAAACAATCAGAGATTTTATACACGATATTCACGAAATTAAGCTTTGGGATTCCGTTTTGGGTGTTTTGATGATCATTTTCATACTTTGTTTGTGGGTGAGCCAATGAACAGTAAAAATAAGAAAACAAAATAAAATTGTGAAATCACCTCATCTGCAGAAAATTAAAGACGTTAAAGGAAGATTCGCTACAGTTTGCAAGTACATTTCGCTGGGACGAAATGCATTGGCAGTAATTATTGGCACATTGTTGGCTTACTTGATGACTACCGAAACTTCAGAGGCTCCGTTTGCCATAACCGGAGATGTGGACACTGGTTTACCACAAGTTTCATTACCTCCATTTAATGTTGAGGTATTCACAACACTTACAGAAATTCTGCTAATAAATTTTAAAATTTTATTGACACTGTCCAATGAAAAACTAGCGGCCCAGCTGTGGAAACTTATTTTAATTTGACTTTTACTTATTTGTAGACAAAAAACAACGAGACTCTGAACTTTGCCGGTATGCTTGAAAATGTTGGACCAGGTTTCATCGCCATATCGCTGATAGGAATCATTGAAGTAGTTGCAGTGTCTAAGGCTTTCGGTATTTTCCAACGGAATAATTTTAACAACTAAATCTACATTTTGCTTTCGTCAATAGCGAATGGTCGATATGTCAACGCGAACCAAGAGCTTATCGCACTGGGCCTACTCAATATTTTTGGTTCATTCCTTCAAGCTATGCCTGTAACCGGATCGTTTTCACGTACTGCTATAAATAAAGCAAGTGGTTGTCATACTTCTCTTAGTAGCGCTGTGACTGGTGTGTTGGTGCTGATTGCCGTGACGTTCCTAACTGAAGCATTTCGATACATTCCCAAGTCAGTCTTAGCTGCGGTACTTATTGCAGCGATGATTTTGATGGTAGAGTTTAAGGAAGCCTACCATATCTGGAAGACTAAAAGTGAGTTATTACAATGTTTATGATTTATTCTTAAACCGAGCGTTGGCTATTCATGGGGAAACCTCTTGCGCTAAAAATAAAATCAATTGAAAATCTGGAATAGTCTAAAGCTCCACCGCGATTCTCGTGATTTTTTCAGGTTCAGGCGTTCTTGTCAATTTGACGAAAAATTTTATGACATTTAACGAAGTTTGAAGCAAATTTCACGAATTTTGTGAAAAATTTTACGAATTTTGTGAAAAATTTTACAAATTTTATGCCAAATTTCATGAATTTTGTGTCAAATTTCACGAAGTTTGTGGCTTTCACGAAGTTTGTGGCAAATTCCACGAGATTTGTGGCAAAATTCACGAAGTTTGTGGCAACTTCCACAAAGTTTGTAGCAAATTCCACGAAGTTTGTGGCAAACTTCACGAAGTTTGTGGCAAATTTCACGAATTTTGTGGCAAATTTCACGAATTTTGTGGCAAATTTCATGAATTTTACGGCGAATTTCACGAACTTTGTGCCAAATTTCATGAATTTTGTGACAAATTTCACAAAGTTTGTGACTTTCACGAAGTTTGTGGCAAATTCCACGAGATTTGTGGCAAAATTCACGAAGTTTATGGCAAATTCCACAAAGTTTGTAGCAAATTTCACGAAGTTTGTGGCAAATTTCACGAAGTTTGTAGACATTTTATTATAAAGTTGTGCATCAGCGCCCTCTCATAACAAAAATATAATTAAAACTCGAAAGGTTTTTAAGAGAATCATATGATACACGTCTGTAGTTGAAAAAATACATTTGTACTACGTAGTTACGTGTAAAGAGCGTATGATACGTGCGCGACGTACCAAGTGCATTAATACGACGTCCCATTGTGTACCAATATGCACTTAGGTGTACCAAGATGTACCGAAGTTTACTAAGACGTACCGGAGTGTACCAAAATGTACCTAAGTGTACCAAAATGCACCGAAGTGTACCGAGTTATATCTATATAAAACACCTTCGTACAACTCGGTACACTTCGGTGCATTTCGGTACACTTAGGTACATCTTGGTACACTCCAGTACGTCTTAGTAAACTTCGGTAAATCATGGTACACCTAAGTGCATATTGGTACACAATGGTACGTCGCACTAATGCACTTGGTACGTCGTGCACGTATCATACGCTTTGTACACTTACCTACGTAGTACAAATGTATTTTTTCCACTAAAGACGTGTGTCATATTCTTTTTAGTTCGCATGCGCTACTTGTAAATTCGTATGTGGCTAATTCCATCGGTACCGTCACCTGTGTAACGAATTTCATCACTTTCACTCTTTCAATGTGATTGATATCAACATGAGACAAAACACATTCGTTCCACAGGTAACATGGTAGCGACAATATATGGGTTACCGATGCAATTAGCCTATGTAATAGACGTATTTCTCTTACTTTTTTCTGCATTTTTAAAATTAAAAATTGAGTGAAATATCAAAAGATTGTTTTTACTACTCCTTACTGTAGGAGTTGATCTGGTTCCATTTGTGGTTACACTCGTCGTATGTCTGACATTCAGTCTGGAGTATGGAATTTTGATCGGAGTTGGTGTTAATATCCTTTTCATCGTTTACGCATCTTCACGACCGCAAATACGAATGCAAGAAGTAACCGTTGGCTATCATAAAATTTTACACGTCGAGCCTGACAGAAGCTTACCATTCTCAGCAGCTGAATACTTGAAACTGAAGATCATGAAGAAGGCGCTTGATTTGCCCGATGTGAACATAGTCGTTTTAGACGGAAAATACGTTAAATCAATTGACGTCACATTAGCCGAGGTGTGCATGAAAATGATTGAATTCCTCCACATTGCAGTTAATTTTTGTGAATTTTTATTTCAGAACATGCAAACGTGTCGCAAAGATTTAGGCGTTAACAAGAAAAATCTTATTTTCTGGAATTGGGGAAAGCAACCGACGAACCTTGCGTGGAGATTGGATAGTAAGTTTGGGAAATGCTTTTTCCAAACGGACACATTGGATGATCTAATTGCAATAATTAGTGAAAAAGATAAAATAAAATAATTTCATAGTCGATAGAACAAAGCGTTTGCCGAGTCATCTAAATTCAACAAAATGTGTGAACTCCCTAGCACCTACCTAACTTTAAAAAATAGGAGTAGCGAATCTCACCTGCTGCACCCTGCAGTCTGTGTGCAGCACATCCACATCTTGGATAAACCTTGAAATATCGGCAGTTGTTTGAAAAGCAGAGGCTCTCTTGCCAAGAAGGATCGTTAAATTGACGCGTTTAGTGCGACGTCGGCTTTTGTCAAAGTACCAAGTCCTATTTTCGGAAAATCGTATTTCTACAAATTTCCAAATTTTCCAAATTCGATTTTCTAAAAATAGGTAAAGTGAATTTCGTGATGAGATGAATAGACCGTCAAGCAATTATCTATAATATAAATTCCAAACATAAATGCACTTTGCTGCACTTCACCGCACCTTGGTATACCTCACTGCACATTGGTGCACTTCACTACACCTTATTGCACCTTGGTGCACCTTAGTGCACCTTACTACACCTTGGTACACCTTACTACACCGTGGTGCACTGGACTGCACCTTGATGCACCAGACTTAACCTGACTACACCTCACTGCACCTTGATAGACCTGACTACAACTTGATGCGCCTTACTGAACAATAACTCACACAGCTCAACCGAGGCCTAAGGTCGGTGCTACTGTTGGCCGATAGCCAAATAATTAATTTTTGAAGCGTTGAGGAAAATATTTTTGCCCACCTAAGGCCTCCAGCCGAGAACCAAAATATTAATTTTTGAATTGTTGTAGTGGAAGTCGACGGGAGCATTTTTACCTATGTAATTGTGCATTCCGGAACCCACTCAACGCCTCCAGATTGATTCTAGGGTCAGTCGAGTGTAAAAAAATTAATTTTAGAAGGGAAACATTTCCGTCTATAGATTCAACTGTGGGTCCCAGACGTCATTTAAGGATCATAAAATTAATTATTGAAGTTTTGCAGAGGACTGCGAGTGGAATATTTTTGCCAATATCTCATTCACCACCTTAGGTCTGATCTTAGGGTCAGCCGATGGCCAAAAAATCAATTTTGGAGGTATTTAAGAGGATGTCCAATGGAACATTTTTACTCAATGAAATCTTGGTTCCAGACCTCATCACAGTAAATCTTCAAAATCTTCATATAGAAGGTAAATTCCAGTAAATACCGGTGAACAAAGTTTTGAGGAATGAATTGTGATTTTTCCACCGAAACGAAGGGAAGAAATATTACTCTTGCCCTTCAAAAAGATGTTTTTTTAGTGAGAACACTCAACGCAGATAAATATATTTATGGAAAATTTTAGAGAATGTTGCCTTTCGTTAAGTAACATGTCGAATATCGGTCCGAGAACGCTTTTCAGTAAAAAAAACTTTGCCTGTCTGACAGTCTGTACACTCGATATGTCGATTTACTCGTGATTTAAATGGAATTTCTTTCGTGTAATGTCTGAAACGTGTTTTTTCAAGGATGAGGAAAATCTCGCCAATCGATTGGTCCGCTAAGTGGTTTTTTGTGGGTCGGAACCACACGACGCAAATTATTAAGGGGCCATTCAAATAGTGCGCACGCTAAAAAAGACAGTTTTTAGATCCCTCCACCCCCCTTACCGGGCAAAAAATTCGAAACGTATGGAGCGCACGCATTTCTCAACCCTCTCCCCGTAAAAAAGCGTGCGCACTATCTGAATGGCCCCTAAGGTGATGTTGTGCCAAGTCGGCGCAATACTTCATGATTTAGCACCAGGATGCCCCCTATGTGACCTTGAACAATGAAAAACAAGGCAGCCTGGTGCCAAACATTGAAGAACATTACTATGACGGAATTGACGAATGCTTCACAAAGCACCAATGTTCATCTCTTGACACTGGTCTGCCGCTGCCATTTTCATTTAAAGGAACAGCCTGGTGCCAAGATGCAAATTTGTGCGTTGTGAAGCATTCGTCAATGCCGTCATAGCGAAATGATCCAATTTTTGGCACCAAGCTGCCTACTCTGTGCGGTCGTAATATGATAAAGTACACAGCCTGTTGTCGAATTGACAATTATTTTTCTATTAAGTAGTTGCTATTGACAGCCGAAAATACAGTCTTCCACTTGTTGCACCTTTCTGAAGATTGCGTACTTCCGATTCAAGATCCAGTCAATTCATGCACTAGAGAAGGGATTATTCTAGTGCATGAATGAACTATAATTGCTGAATGTATCAGAGATTTTCAGTGAAACTGTAACAAAGTACGCCATCAATTTGTGGAACATCAGATGTTAATTTTCGGAAATCGTTTGGTTAGTTCGGGATGGAGAATCCATGTAGTGGACGTAGCTCTAGTGTTGAATCTAGGAATTCATATTTCAATGTTGTTCATATGGACCTATCGAACTGATCAAGTTATTGTGTTATGTCATAAGAACATCTGTCAATAAACCATCTTCTTGTTTGTTACTTCACCAGAGACAGTCGACTTTTATTTATTCCCTGTGCAAGATTACCATATTCTCACAGGTTATGGGCCCAGGATCACTGAAATAATAGTCAATGTGTGAAGAACCTAAGCCGCACATCATAGTTAAAATTTCGATTTCATTCGACAAACCTTTTGTGCAAACGAGGACAATTTTCATCGAATTGGATGGCATCGGATCGTTTTTTGCGAATTCATTGAATTGCTTAAGCGAATTGGATGGAAAAAGGATCGTTCGAGAAAAATGCTTTTGCAACAAAGTTTGTAATGGCTCGAGCGAAAAGTGCAAAACTGAAAGTTTGAGGTTATGGGTCGTGGAGCGAATGTACAAATTCACTAAAAATCATCGATTCGAAATGGGTATGACGACAAAACGAATTTCAATTTGGTGGATCTACGAAAATTTTGTTTTGATTTACTGGTAACGACGAATGCAGTGAAAATCCAGAGATACACAATTCAAGTGAAGGATGATAGCGTGCCGCGTGAGAAGGATTCAGACGACGATAAAAGGGAAAATCCGGCGTGCACTTGATATTTCGTTAAGGACGTTATGTACCCTATCGGATAGGACTAAAATTTCGGCCCACAATGTCTCGAGTTCTAGACCTGGGGAGACGTTGACTAATGTCAGGCTGACTCGGGTTGTCTTCCTTATACTTGACATACTGAAAATAACATAAAACCACCTTATGGAACCTATGAATCCAATAATGCTTCGCTCGTGCCTTAAATGTTCATGTCTTTTTGTTTTTCAGATCCTATTTTTTTCTGAGGGATGTCAAATTAGCCTCACTCTGAAAATGTTGTTCTATGTTAAAGTTAATTCTGTCAAACTTTCAGGTTTTGCCATCCTTTGCCATCCCACTCTAGACGTTATCCGATAGGGGCTTTTGAAACTATTTTGTGAATGCAAATATAGGTCAGAGCTCAAAATAGGATCGATCCGAGGTATGCTAGTCTGATTATAAAATTCGCTATAGTTTGACATAAGCCGACGTCACACTAAATGCATCAATCCAAGTCGGCTTATGTAAAGGTACAAAAAATTTCATGATAAAGTGGATAAGTTCACAAGCACGTAATGTTTCGTCGCTTGACATATATTATGAATTTTATCGTAAAATGTATACTTTGACATAAGCCGACACCGCACTAATGACGAGGATCTATGGGACAGAGTCAAAAGTACCTTTTCATTAATAGGGGAAGTTTAGAAGGATTTTCTTCTCAGTTTTGTTTTGTCGGAGATGTCATGAGCCAGATGAGCCAGATTTGATTTTTCTGCAGATTCTTTGTAGTATAGACATTACAATTTATTTTCAAAATAGGAAGAAATGTGCACGTGTGTTTCTATTACCGCATACTCTACCTGTACTCGTCCAAAAATTGCCATCATCGAACATTCAATGCGATGGCTTCGTAGTAAGAAGAAAATAACACAAACCAACGTCCTTGAATCGCAATATGTTATACGACTGACTGGTGAAATCATTCCATTTTAAAACATCAATACGAATTTTGAATCATGTTTTGAAAATATTTTCTGTTTTTTATTAAGTTGAGTGGTACATTTTTCAACACTAGCTTTGTCTTTGGCATACAAAAATATGTTTTTCATACAAAAATGTTGTAAATTTTTCTTTTTATTTCTTTATGTATTGTTTATTTCCTCTTAATTTTAAATTTAAATTCTAAATATAAAATAAATACACGGGACTACGAAATTTATTATTTGCTGTCAAACTTTTGTGAACTTTTTAGAGCATTTTCGGTTATTTTTATTATATTCCTGATATCAATGATAAAGCTTTCGATCCACAGTGCAAGCTCAAAACTTCCGTTCCAATTGAACCAAATGGAACATTTTTTGTTTACATTTGAAACTTCCTCAGTAATTTTAAAATGAATTGAAATTAATATTTGCCATTACGCTCCACAAAGTCCATGGTTGTTGTTTAACAGCACATTATATCTAACACAATAATTATTTAATTTGAGAGTACATTTGCGCTATTCATGAACGATATGAGTACATTCCATAGAACTTACATGCTAAACTACAAACTATAGGAAATTCTGCAATTGTAAAAATTAAGTTAAATAATTTATATTTTAGCCATCGTTAAGCTATTTTACTCTTCAAGAGCTTACACGTAACCGTGAAAATGAAATTTTATGCGCCAAAAGCTTACTAAACGTTCCATGCAACACACAACAGCGTACAGATTTAAATCTTTGTTTTATTATATCATTTAAATTTGGCGCCAAAATGGTTGGCGTCAATTAAATTCTCAACGACTTGTTTTGGTCATAAATTACATGAATAACATAGTTGTACGTAAGGATGTTCATAATATCCATAAAGGTTTTTCGAAAAAAGTTGAAACTTTGACACTATCAACTGAGGAAATTTTATATTCATCACAATAGGGAGCTCTTGACGAAAATAGATGGCAGCACGTTCTCTTCACTTGACATTTGAAGCAGACTTACTTACGTCAGAATTTTGACATTTGGAGCAGACTATCTTTAGTTCATGATATCGACGTTACGAGGATAATAGATGTGGCACTTTTCGTTCAGAATGTCCATTACTATTTCATTCGTCAATTCGTCATCTTGAGTTTTATCATATTCGTTAGAGTTTAGTTGCATCTGTTGGAATCATTAAATGTTCAACTGATCATATGGGCTTTTATAGTATGGACCCGACTCTAATGTTATATGAAATAAATGTTACTGTAGTTTCAAGCGTTGAATAGAAGAGTTGTGTTTGGTGTATACTCTGAAGAATATTATCTTTTTCCTACAGGTTATGGGCGTTTATCACGTAATATAAATATTGTAAAGTGATTATCAAGTCTTAAAACTTTTTCCGGTTCGTTTTTTCTACACCGATGGATGGTTTAATTTCATTGTGCATTTTTCTGATATTTCGCACGCTCATCATGTCAATAGAGCTTTCTCAACGAATAATAAAATTAAAAGGACGTGAAAACTATGACACATGGAAGATCGCCTGCAAATCATACCATGTTATCAAAGAATCATGGTCATGCATTGAACAAGCACCAGCTGAGGACCATCCGAAAGAATTGGAAAGGGGCTTGAAAGCGTGATCCGAGTTAAACCTTTTAATCCACGAAAATATTTGCATTGCCAACACCAAAACAGCAAAAGAAGCTTGGTCGAAACTTCAACAGTCATTCGAGGAGAGTGGCTTATGCCGAAAAGTTGAATTAGTACATATGACTTTAGACACATGTGAATCCGTTGAAGCATACGTCAACAAGATGGTCACCACATCGTTTAAAGTGATAAAAGCCGGTTGAGCAATAGATGACGAATTGTTAGCTTCGCTAATGTTAGCTGCATTGCCGGATCAATACAAGTCATTGGTAATGGCCATCAAAAAGTCAACCGTTAACATCTGATGCCGTTAAGACTTTTTTGTTCCAAGAAACCCGCCTTCGTATACATCCTCAAAGTAGTGGTGCATTTTCCGTGCGACAAAATTCAGGCGTCTTCAAATTTCGCTGTCATAAATGTGGAGAACTGGGACACATGGCAAAGATTTGCAAGAAGGTTAAATCGCAATCCACAACGCAGAATGAAGAGAAATGCGAAGCGAATCATGTGAATAGTCTTTTTCGTACTGAATTATGAATAAGAACAGTGAATAAGTTGTTCTATGTCAAATTTATAGTTAAATTGAAAGTGAATTAGTTGTTCGATTGAGAAAAGGGTAAATTGAAAATTTCAATTTAAAATGGGAAGATGTTCTTTCTAGACTAATTTGAAATTTTGTTTTTCGAAATGAAATTGAAATGAGAACTAAGTTGTTAGTTTAAGGAATTGAATTCCGTTTAAGAAATTTTAGAAGAACTTTTTCGTTGAAAATTAATTTTGATTAGATGACCAGATTTCTCATTACGTGGGTGTTCTGGAATCATTTAATGTTCAACTGCTCATATGGTCTTTTATAGTATGGACCGTATGGACCCGACTCTAATGTTATATGGATTAAATGTTACTGTAGTTTCAAGCGTTGAATAGAAGAGTTGTGTTTGGTGTGTTTGGTGTTTGGTGTCCGAAGAATATTATCTTTTTCCTACAGCATCATAACATACAAATGTGGGCCTCTTCATTGTTGAAATGTCATCATTCACTTTTCGAATCGACGCCAACATCAATCTTTAAAAACAAAATGAATATCAGAACTGAAGCTGGCTCATTCCACGTTGTAAATGCATGCTCTATGTGATTAAGTGTACAGAACATTTTGTTCAGTTTTACATGAAAAAGAATACTCTTCACTTTCAATATCATGAAAAACATTTAGTCTGCAAAATAAATCAATTGAAGGCTGGGAACGGTATGTTTCGTCTCAATTTATTATGGAACATGTGGAAAGAAGGAAAGAGATGGCATATAAAATTGTAAATCTGTGTAACGGTGAAATAAGCCAGCTAACTATTGTCAATAGCATTCTATTCAACGAGAAGTTAGCTGTGGATTTGACCATGCTATTCATTTCTTTTGTTAAGAACAGGGTACTGACATTCTTTTGTCTTTACCTTTACAAGTAATATTCTACGTGAAGTTAGGTGCAGGTGCGACCGAAGCTAACTTCATTGCAAACGAAATCGGCCGATTTCATTCACAAATTTACTAAAATCAGCTGAATGCATTGAATGGTCAAAAAATCTGCTGCTTTTCTAGCAATGAAGTTAGCCTCGATCGCAACTGCAGCTAACTTCAAGTCGAATATTACTTGCAAATATCAAAACAAAAGACTGTCACGTCCCTGGTTAAGAAACAAAAAAATAAAATTGCATTCATTCAGCGTGAAGTTGGTGTCAATTCAACAGGTGAACCATGAATTTATTATCGACCGGTCAATCACGAATCAGGTGCAGCAAAACTGTTCACGATAAATGTTACACTTACAGCCTTGTGACCATAAATTCACGCTCAACGTTTATTCTGCAGACTCTGCAGAGTGCAGTGCAGAGTGTTTGCATTACCTTCAGTTATTTGCTTCTTGGGTTGCAGAGATCGTAGCAACATCTCATCATGGGCCCGCGGTAGGAACATATATGTACACGCGGGCGTAGTCCAAGCGAAAGTACATATCGAGTGTGTAATGGGGTATTCGTGATTCTAAACGAAGAGAGCGACACCACATTCACATATAGTTGTGAAAAAGTGAACTAAATCAAATCATCTTCAGCTGTGAAAGAACAATAGAATGTGACTGTTCGAGCATACTTTTGCATAATGCCTATTGTCAAAGAGAATCGCGAATGATTGAAAGATATTTTGCTGTATGTGTGAGAATGTGTTGGTGCACATGACGCGAAAATAAGCTTTCGCTATCTAGTAATGCAAATATTTACACGCAACAATATACTCTCTATTATGCAGCAAAGTACATACGTACTTTGGGAGGGTTTTCGACATTGGATAATATCTAGAGGTTTGAAAAGAAAATCTGAAATTAAAAACATGGAAAACAAAAACTGGAACGCATCAACGAACGCACAATTCTTGTCTTTTTATTTCATTTTCCATTTCACAGTCAGTGTAAAACACTCTTCACTCTCTGATACCGAAGAAAATGTCGACACTGAGAACATTTTCATAAAATAAAATGTAACAGTGTCGATGTGTTTGTGAATTTTCTTTCGACGCGGTATCCTTTAAAAATTATTTTAAAAAAAGTCTTCATTAAAAACAAATTAAAATCTTACAAACTATTTGAGTCCAAAAGAAAAAAGAATTACGAGCAGGCACACTCCAACACTCGCATATCACTCCACGTCGACACTTTCAATTTGGAATGATCATTCTCATCAACATGCAATACTTCAAGTTCCATAAGCTTGGACGGTGCGCAACATGGTCGAGTCGCTTTCGTTTTATCGTGTTTCCAAACAAGACTTTGTAATATTGCATGATTATTGGCTGGATTGTAACGAGGTGGGCACTTTCCGCGACAGTAGCCCGCATCGAAATTCTTGGGTTGGATGATGAATTCGTACCCTTTCAAATCTTTAAACACCACATCCATAGTGTGTCGACAACATCTATGGTTCTCTTTCGTACAGTCGGTTTTTCGCGGTCGATGCTTTGTGTTCTGCAAGTAGTGACGATGTAGTCTGGATCGCTTTTCGCGATGTAACATTTTTCCAACCACATTCAGCACTGGACTCAATTCGGGCGAATCGGAATACGCGGATGTGTCGTGCACAATGTGAACGCCCATTCCATCACAACCAGCACAATGAATTTCAAGGCCGAGGTTACTGGCACCGGATTTCCAATTTTCAACCGCCTGACTTACATCGAACTCAATCCAACGGGACGATGGATAGATTTCATCTAAAGGCACTGTTCGTGTGTCCACAAGGATGCGGCCGTATGGCTCGATGAGTTGGTAGATTTTCAATGAAATTAGGTCGGTTTGATGAGTATGCAACAGATGTGGTGAATGATTTTTGATCATTAAGCGGAGTGTGGATTCGTCAATATCTAAAGGGAGATCGTCGACTGGTAGACTGAAGCGAATGTACACCAAGTCGTTGTTGTTTGGAGTGTTTGTGTGAGATGATCGTCTTCTGCGATGGCGGAAATCACTACTGTGATCTGTGAATGAAAAATTACCAAAATTATTATTCATGTCGTGTTATTCTGTGTGTAGAAAAAATGAGGTACATTGTCAATTGGTGAATAGCTCAACTAATTAACAAAAAAAAACGTTTAACATTCTTGATATTTAACAAATTTCCATCGCATAGAGATAAAGTTCGTACGATCAGAAAATTACACAATTCTTTGATCATTCATCGTACACCTTTATTTACCTATGTCTGTTTCGTACATAATTTATTAGATCTACACTCTACATACACAAGAAACAGATAATTAATCTAATTAAATGATGGTGACACACTTTGTAGAACAAACTCAAATTTCAACAATGGTTTTGTGACGTTCGCGGCATGTGTCACATAAAGATATTCTAAATTATATTTTCATGTATGAGTAATGACGATACCTTTCATATTTGCGATTTTGTTTGCTGAAATTTTTACTGCAATAACAACGTGCTGAAATAGTCATATACAATATACATCCATTGATAAAAAAAGGATTGCGGAAGAATGTTAAGTCATATGTAAATTTAAAAATTTGTATCATCCGTAGACTTCGTTTGATTTAAATCCCATTAAATCTCAGAAGTTAGGGATCCCACGCATCTTTCCAATGACTGTGAGAAAGTTGAGCTGCTTGCATGATGATGATTTATAGGCCATTTAGTATGTACCTTTCGGTGTGTATCCAATGACATAATAGAAGGTGAACATGACCATCCTTTTATCTCTTTCATACGTACCATCGAAGAATGAGAGGATCACAGTAGGCTGTACACAAGTACACTTTAATATGAAAAACCCGGTATTGACAGATTTTACGTTACCACAAGCTGAACACTTGGGTGAAGAATGCAACTTGCACACCAACACATACACAATTCATGCTATTCTACTGAAAATACGTAATCCACATAAGAGGTGGACACAGTAACTCCACTTAACATTTCATATTTGCTTCAATTTTGTGTTAAAAATTGCTAGTCTATACTTATTAAGTCATTTGTCGCAGTCGCTGAGTGATGAGCCACCCTCCTCGAGTAGAAGATAGTTTGCTCGAATGGTGAAGGTCCCTAACTCCTAGATGGTCTAACTCTCGACTCTCTGACATTTTAACTCTTACTATGAAATAGTCATTTTGATACAAGGGATGAGAGAATTGCTGCCCATGCCGAAGGCAAAGGCTGCAATCGCACAGGTTCAATTTTTATACGCTCCTATTTATGCGAGCGTGAGCAGTACGTCCGACTGCTGGGGTGGAAATCGCAACCTTTAATACCTCAAGGAAGTCATTTGGGTCCGCTATTGTTCTTAATTTTCATCAATGACGCCATGGATTCTGTCAAATTTTCAAAGTGCTCGTTGTTCGCCGATGATCTTAAGGTGTATCGCGAAGTTAAGACGTTGAAAGATTGCATTGCTCTGCAAAGAGATGTTCTTACCCTAAATCGATGGTTCGAAAGTAACGGGCTCGAACTTAACATCTATAAGTGCGTCTCGATGTCATTCTACAGAAAGCGAAGGTGGCTGCGATTCAGATAGGTGTAGCTGGATGTATCGTTAAGAGAGTGACGGAAGTGCGCGACCTGGGGGTTACACTCACTGAAGATTTGTCCTTCAACAATCATATCGATGCCATTGTCGCCAAAGCTTATTCAATGCTCGGCTTTATGAAACGAATTTGCAGAGATTTCCACAATGTTGCCGCGCTTAAGGGGCCATTCACAAATGACGTCACGCTTGCTATAAAAAGTGAGTATCCATAAAAAGGTGATAACTCATGCAGGACAGCAAATTATGTTTATAGGACTCTGACTACCCCCCAAACAGGGAATGTGTTTAGGGGGGTAGCCGGAGTACTATAAACAAAATGTCTCATCAGTTTGAAGCTATGAACTTTGTCAATTTTATAGCAAGCGTGACGTAATTTATGAACAGCCCCTAAGAGCGTTTACTTCGCGCATGTGAGGTCGCGTCTAGAGTACGCTTCGGTCGTTTGGTCACCGTACCATCAGAACTATAGCGACAAAATT
>WJQU01006042.1:0-31677 GCA_029228625.1 Pseudolycoriella hygida
GCGACAGGTATAAAAAGGACGGCGTGTTGAGGGCCAAGCCCTTACACAGGAATCAGCATTCCTATCAATCTGGGAAGTCGGTGGGAACAGCTTTACATCAGGTAGTCCATACTCTGGAAAAGAATGTAAAGCACGAGAAGCTGACCTTGGCTGCGTTCTTACATCCGGAAGGGGCCTTGAACAAGGTAACTTTTAGAGCAGTGAAAACTGCTTTTAGAAAGTTCAATCTCGACAGGACACTGATTAGGTGGGTTATGGCAATGCTCGCGAACAGGCTGCTGACGGTGGAATTCTTTGGAGTCAGTAAGCAGGAACAGTCGACAGGGGTTGTCGGCAAGGAGGTGTGTTACCACCAATCCTTTGGAACATGACAGTCGACGACCTTCTCACTAAGCTTAACTCAGAGGGGTACCTACCAATAGGATACGCCGATGACATAGCGATTTTAGTATCAGGACCTTCTGAAGAGGTCTTAGGTCATCTCATGCAGACAGCTTTCGCGTTGGTGGAGGCATGGTGGCGAGACTCAGGACTTTCTGTTAACCCAGATAAAACTGGACTGGTACTTTTCACCACTAAGAATAAGATCCGAAAAATGAGACTACCGAAACTCTTCGAGCAGCAGCTAGTGCTGACGGGGAGAACACATATCCGAGAGGATAACTAAATCAATCAGAGTTTTCTGGCAATGCCGCAATGCCATCGGGAAGAGATGGGGGCTTAGGCCCTCAGCTTTATACTGGTTGCACACGGCCATTGTGAGACCAATAATGAGCTATGGCTGCATGGTATGGTCACACAAGCTAGAGACGATGAGCGTACGTAGGAGACTTGCGCATGTGGTTAACGCTCGACAGGAGCATGGGTCATGCGGGTATCTTAACTAAGCTGAGGAATGACATCAGAGAGATTGAGATGCCGCAAGACTACATGCCAGTCGAGTTTCGTTTCGATAAAAAATTCCTAACCATTATTCCCAATAGAGCAAATTGGGAGGGAGAAAGATCACCCGTAGAGGGAGATGTGAGAATTTTCACTGACGGATCCAAGAAGGAAAAAGGAGCAAGTGCGGGAATATACTGTGCGGAGTTGGGACTGGAGGACTCGATCCCGCTCGGGAATCTCGCGACAATTTCCCAATCAGAAACAGTTGCCATCAGTGTAGGCTGCGAAAAGCTATTAGAGTGGCGGCTGGATGTCAAGAAGCTTTCGATTTCGACAGTGAGGCGGCGCTAAAAGCGCTGTCATCTTGCAAGCTATAGGCTCAATCAGTCCTAAGAGGTAGAATGGCACTGGATTCCCTATCAGAGAAGAACGAATTAACTCTGGTATGGGTTCCGGGACACTCGAACATTGAGGGGAATGAGAAGGCTGATGAGCTGGCAAGGAAGGCAGGCGAATCTGAGTTCACTGGCAGAGCCAGCACTCTGCATTAACGTTGGATTGGTGCCAGAACTCATCAGAGACAAGGCCAAAGGCAAGCATCAGAGAGCGTGGGAGCAGCTGAACGCTTGTAGGCAAGCGAAAGAGTTTTTGTTGGGATGCAACTCGAAGACCACGAAATATCTCTTAAGCTGAGATGAGGCAAGGATAAGGTTGTTAGTGGGAGTGCTGGTGGGGCACAACTGCTTAAGATACCATTTGAACAAAATGGGACTTAGCAACGATCAGAACTGAAGAAGGTGCAAAGACGTACCGGAAACGGCGAAGCACTTCATGTGCAACTGTGCTGCACTGTCGATGCTGAGGTCGAAGCACCTGGGTGACTTTTACCTAACACTAGAAGAACTCCGAAAGGTACCATTGCCTGGACGTTCTATACTTCATTACAGACAGCAAATGGATGGACTATCCAGACATTTAGCACGGCAAAGAATGAGCTACGAGACGATACAATGAGCCCAACAAAGATGGCTTCAGTGTTCAACACGAGCGCTTAGTAGTTTTAGTCATAGAGTTTTGTATTGTATTGTGCTGTCATGACTAGTATATAAGTTTTGTATCATGCTACTCAGCCAAATAAACCAACCAATGGTGGCAGTACATTTGAAGCCCATTTTTGAAAATCGTAAAGAACATTTTCTGTACGTTTTCTCAGTTTTTCAAAAAATCTTTGTTATCTGAAATTCACACGTGTTGTGTACAAATCACTGGTAAACAAATAGGCGAAGTACTTCGTGCGAGTCTAAAAAGATTTCTGCGCTCGACGGGCTTAGAAATTCGAATGATTTTGTAGTTTTTATTTAATGAAATTCCATGTCATACTGGATGAACAACTTCAAATCTAGTGCAATGAATTCCGTACATAGATAGCTAATTCCTAACAGACGTCGAAAGTACAAGACAAATTTCTGATATTTCAGTACTATAGTTAGGGAATTTCAGTGAAAAATGTGTGCAAGTGCAGGACCTACTCCAAGGGCATTAATTCATATAAAAAATTTAAAACAATTAAAATTATGATAGCTGCCAGTTGCTTCGTAATGTTGCGCTGAAACCAATGTTATCTTCGTTGTTTGGTTAAAAATGTCAACATTGCGGACGTGAACATAATCAATTTATTAATAAACAACCCACACACATCAACAACACAATTCCTATACGAAAAGTACGTTGCGTTTCACAAGATCTCAACAGGTCTTTTCTAATTTAAACTTTCTAATTTTGAAAGCAAGAAAATATTTTCCACTGGATCTCATTCCATTTTGTTGGAAGCTAAAATTTATGTACCACAAAATTTGAATTCTTAGGGCGTCAAGTAACGTGTCCGTGACGAAAACGCCAACGTTAATAAATTTCTTTTAATTCCCCATAGCAAATGTGCTGTTGGCGTATGCGAGTTGTTTAACATTAAAAAGCTTCGATCGATATTTTGAAGGCTTAAAATGTAAAGTTGTTAAAATTATGTGGTGTAACAGTAATTGCTTGAACATGGTTTTCCAATTATTTTCCAAGTTGAGTATACAAGAATAATTACTTTACTTACGTTGAAACCGTATAAATGAAGGTTTTTAAAAATGTCAATAAAAATATTGTATTCTGTACGCTTTTCACATCCCAAACATTTTATTTTTATTTATTTTCTTTTACTTATGTACGATGTACTCGTTTCAGCAACTCTTTCAAATCGTATTTGTTCACATTATCCTCCAAGCAATTACTTCCCTGCAAGAAAGGAAATTAAAAAAAAATTCGTTAAAACTTTTATGAGACAAAATCCGAAGGTCAGCATCGTTTGTATTATGTCGCTGATAATTTATAATCTAATCTTAAGAATATTCGTGATAAACAACAGCCAGCTTTTTGATTACAAGTAGATAATTTTTGACGATTAATAGCAACTAATCAACACATGTTTCAGATACAATTCTTTTTTAATTTGATTGGAATGCGAATAAAATCTTCCTGGAAAATTACATACCTAATAGAAGATTTTAGTCCCACTTATTTCAAAGCAGTCATAGCGTTACAAGTTCATTTTGCAGTTAATAAGAAAAGTTGTATAATTTTTTTAATTGGTAGATAGATAGATAAGGAGGGTGATTGGAGGTGTCAAACTCTGAGGAGTTTGACAGGAACCTGAATATTTATCCTTTGTACCTGGGTCCCTTTTTCTAAAACAAAATTACGTTGTGTTAAAAAAATTGCGTCACAAAGCCCGAACCCACCAGCGGAATAATTTTTCAACACTTTCAGTTTTCACACGCAAAAATTTAAATTTACCTTAAACAATTTACGCAATAAGAAACAAAAGTCAAATTTTTACAGCGTAAGAACTGAAAGTACAGAAAAATTATTTCGTCGTTGAGTCCGGCATTTGTGACGCAATTTTTTTAACACAACGTAATTTTGTTTTCAAAAAGCGCTGTAATTTTTCAGGAAATTAAAACTATGAACACAAGGTTCCATTCAAACAAACTTCTGCGTATTATCAGCGATAGCGTCACCTCAAGCGACATCATTAATTTTGGAAGCGGACTTACGGACTGCGTCACACTCTGCCTTTTAAGAGATTTTTGTTGTGATATCAGTCGTTTTGGAAGTTTCGGTTGTTATAACTAAAATTCATGTGAAAATATTTCTATTTTTTTAAAAAAACTTTTTTCAGAAAAGAAAATTTCTCCAAAAAAATTCTTCTCAGAAAAAAAATTGTCTCGAAAAAGAATTTTCTCCAAAAAAATTTTTCTCTAATAAAAAATTTCTCCAAAACATTTTCACAGAAAAAATTTTCTCGGAAAAAGAATTTCTCCAAAAAAATCTTTCTCCGAAAAAAATTTTCATTAAAAACATTTTTCTTCGAAAAAATTTTTCAGAAAAATTTTTTTTTTCCAACATCGGAACACTTCGTATCACCTTCGGCTACCTTCGTAATACTTTGTGGCACCTTCACCTGCCTTCGGAACACTTGGTATCACCTTCGGCTACCTTCAGAACCCTTCGTGGCACCTTCCGCTGCCTTTTAAACACTTCGTGTCAGCTTCGGCAACCTACGGAACACTTCGTGTCACCAATTCTTCTCACTGATTCATATAACTTTCCTGAAGAAACCAACTGTCCAGGTATTCTTATTCAGAATTTAGCAAAAAATCCAAGATGGCGTCACTTTGACAGTTGGCAGCCATCTTTTTAAAATGCTAAAATATTCTCCTGACCAAACTCTACAACTTTTTAGAAGAAACCAGCTCTCTAAGTGTAAATTCAAAAACCCAAAGTAGCATAATTTATACCTAACAAAAATACAAGATGGCGTCACTTTTGCAGATTTCTGAAAATCCCAAAAAATTATCCGAATCAAACTGTATAACATTCCCGAAGAAACCAACGAGGGAGGGGGGCGAGGGGAAAAAACTCAAAAGTTCGCCTATATATGGCTTCTTGTCCCAAAGGTTTTTGTATGGCGTTTTTTGAGTTTATGGACTTCTTTTTTGGGTGTAGGGACTGCGTCACGTCCTCCTCTATCGCTGCGGGCATGAACAAGTTTTCATTATTTTTATTGCCAATTAAGTAAGGTTTATTGTTAATTTAGTGTTGATTTCCTTTGAATTGTTTTAGGAAAGCTGATTTTTGGTCGAGACTCAAAAGTTATTCTTGTCGATTTTAAGTCTAGTCTAAGAAAAGTGTACAACTCGATAGCGTAGTGGTTAACACGTCTGCTTGCTACTACGAGATCGAGTTGCCAGTGCATTGGTTCGAAACTCAACCGCAGACGGATTTGTACCGATTGTTGGGTTTGTAAACAAAACAAAACTGATTGAATCGTTCAATTCAAGTGAAGTTGAGTGTAGTACCATCGCACGGCTTACCGGAAAAGGCATTGTTGGAAGAACCGGTATTCTACTCCTACTAGTTTCGCTCCTAGTTACATCTTATAGATGGCACTGGGTTTGTCGCACAGCTTACCACTGGCAGAGTAAAACTTTCCGGTAATGAAAGGATCTCAAAAAATAGAACCACAAACAGCGAAACTAGGAAATAATGATCTAGCCTCTAACCATTCATGGGTTGTAAGGCAGATTATTATTATTACTAAGAAAAGTGTGAATTTCTTCCAGTTCCTTCACATTCATATCCGAGGGCGTCAGTTCCGGTTTACCAAGAGTGGTGGATCTGATATGCCTGTATCTAATGCATTTGAAGGTTTAGAAGTCTCTTTGGACGGGGTCGAGCAAGATATTTTCGTGTGTTTTGCATCATCATAAATTCTTGTACCGAGCCTGAAAATGGGAAACCTTGTGAACAACATGATTGCAAACCGGCCGTTCCGTGTGTTCATTCACAACAAAAGTAGCCGGGTCAGAATTCTGAACAATGGGCTTCCGCAAGGAAGTGTCTGCGCACCGTCATTTTTCAACTTATACACTAGCGATATGCCAACAACGATTTCGAGGAAGTTTGGGTACGCAGACGACTCAGCGCTGGCCACAGAAGTGAAGACGTTTGAAGGCGGACAACACGCTCTAGAACGAGACGTTCGGAAAATGAGCAAATATTACGAAAAGTGGTGCTTGCGCCTGAACAAGCGAAAAACTGAAGTTGCGATGTTCCACCTTAACAATCAACAAGCAAATCGAGAATTGAACGTCTATGTTGACGGTGTGAGAATCGAGCACAACTTTGTACCAACGTACCTTGGAGTGCCACTTGACCGACCGCTCACGTACAAGCCACTATGCGAGCAACGTGGTAAAAAGTTAAAGACGCGGAATAATCTTGTTCAAAAGCTATCTGGGACAAATTGGGGTGCTGATGCCAATGTGCTTCGAACGGCTGTACTTTCGCTGGTTTACTCCACGGCTGAATATTGTGCACCGGTCTGGTACAACAGCTCACACACTGCAAAAATTGACGTGGAGCTCAACTCAGCTATGAGGCTGATAACTGGAGCAGTATCTTCAACGCCGATCCCGTGGCTGCACGTACAGTCCAATATTGCACCGCAATACTCTGCTCACAAAATGTGGAAAAGATGTTTCGACGACGCTAGAGGCTATGATTTGCCCATTCGTTTCGACCTGGAGAATCCACCAACCCGACGGTTGAAATCACGCTCCCCGATCTGGATAGACCATGGCATCCAAAACGAAAATTTCGACGTGAACGACGAATGGGAATTGTACTGGTCAAACGCACCGAATTTCTCAAACAAAAATCTCATCGTATTACCGAATGAAAAATTGGAAGGCTTTACCATGGACAGAAAGGAATGGAAACTGTTGAATCGTCTGGTCATGGCTGCTCTGCAAGCCAAATGCACAGATGGAACTTCACCGACTCGCCATATTGTGACTGTGGCGATGGGACAATCATCCAAACACTAAGCCACATAGTTGACGAGTGCCCACAACGTAAGTTTGACGGGGGACTACAAGTATTGCATTCTCTCACCCCTGAGGCAATAACGTGGCCTAAGAATTGATGTGTAATCTGTGATTAATGTGATATTAGTGACCGTTTAGATGTAAGTGACTATGTAAATCATGAATGTATTGAATGTAAAGAAGTGTTTAAATAATTTTTATGTAATTCAAATAGTAATAAAGCCATACGAATAATAAAATAAATTCTTCAAATTTGCGTGTTGCTTGCATAGCTATTGGTTTATGATTCTTTTCTTGTAGTTTTGGAAATTCCGAAGAGTGGATCTGGTCCAATGAAACACTTTGTAGTTCCATTTCCAGCTGGAATGTTTGCTTTCTCATTTCCAAGAATATCTTCGTGGCCAGGAACTCAAATGATAATGACTATGTTTGAGTCACTAATTTTGTTGAGAACCGTTTTGCATTCCCTCACGACCTTAGAACATCCTGTGGGCGTTTGGATCGATTGTCCCAAAAAAAAAAAAACATCCTTAACGAAAATATCCCCTCAGACAAAATATCCCTAGACAAAAAAACCGGACGTAATAACCCCAATTTTTATAAAAAAAGGCTCTTGGACCGATTATCCCAAGACAAAATATCCCCAGACATAATGTCTACTCAGATATTACATTGCATATTGGGGGGCTCTGCCCCCTCACCCCCGCGCCTGCGGCGGAGTTTTTTACGCCCAGGCGGACGTACGTGAATGGCTGCGTGAATGGAGCGCTGCCCTAAACGCCGCTAAGGGCTCAGCACCTTAGACCCCGCAAAATTCACGGCCTGCGGCGCTGCTACTTCGCAATAAATACTTTCTGAGGGATATTTCGTCCGATTTTCTTCCTGGTAAAATTGTGGTTATTATATCCGGTTATTTTGTCTAGGGATATTTTGTCCGAGGGATATTTTGGTTGGGGACATTTTTTTGGGACATTACGTCCTAACCTTCTATGGGGGAGCGAAGAGTCTCAATGGACGATTGACTGTCAGTACAAATATAAATGTCTTTACCCGAGGCTCTTTTTATTGCTTCCGTTTCGGAGAGTTGCAATTAATTCGGTCTGGTGGACTGAGGCATGACATCCTGTGGAAATACTAGCCTCTAAGAGAAAATATTCGTAGAAGAAACTAGCCCCAGTAAAACCGTTTGGAGCCATCCGTGTAGCAAACCAATTCTTCTACAGGTGGGTAGACCCCTTTCTCTCCCAACCATTCCCTTATTTCCGGAATATACAAGTGAACTTATCGTCCAACCAGAGTTCCGGTCGACATTGATCACTCGGCATTTCAAGGATTTCATCCTTGATGAGTCTGCCAACGGCGGCGTGGCTCAACTCTGATTTAGTGAACCAAGAGCGTTGTGGTTTCTCTTCCCATTCGAATTAAGTTTGCATTGCCTTTTTTTGGCTTGTAAGAGGCAATGTAAATCGACATTTTGCTTTAGTTTCTCGGAACTCTTCAAGCGGGTCCGACGTACGTAGTATCATATTAGAATCTACGTTTGTATTGCTTTTTTTTGTGTTTTTAAAGGCAATCCAGAACGGAATGTTACTTAAGTTCCTCGGAACTCTGTGGACGGGTCGGTCGTGTTTAACAAAAGGAGACGCCTTTCGTTCTCTGCCTTTAGCCCCATTAACCAAATTCTTCCGCGGAAAGTCGTTGAGACATTGAACAAAAGAAGCTTTTGAAAGCTTTCATTATTCTTTGTCTGAACGAATTTCGGCGGAAGAATATAGTTAAATGGGTAGGTTTCTCTTTTGGTTTTCTCTTCACTTTCGAACCAAGGTTTGAATTGCTTTTGTTGGTTATAAAAGGCAATGCAAAACGGAATATTACTTAAGTGCTCTTTGAAAAGGACGGACGTAAGCAGTTCACGCTGGTAATTTGTGACAGACAAATAAACACACAGACAAACAGACAAACTTTTGACTTTTATAAGACCTTCCCAACTTCAAAGAGTTTCAGTTCAAAGAGTTTCTCAAATGAAATTCTACAATTGCGTGTATGGAAGTCACGAATAATATCTCTGTATATTTACTTAAAATTTAATTATAAAAACACAGATAGGCGACTAATCGGAGTGTAATTGTCGTTTGTAAGTTCTAAGAGTAAATAAAATAAATGGTAACCGACGACGACGCAACGGTGTTGTTTCCGCTGTGTATTCTACAATTTGTATGAGTTTACTGTTGACATAAACTTCATCCCTGTTTCAGATTGAGCCGAAAACAATTTTAATTTAGATAGAAAAAATTATTTTCATATTTCATGCTAAATACTGCGGTTGAGATACATCAAGCAAAAGCGAAAAGAATGACACAAAAATTCGTTTCGTTAGAACGTTGTTGTATCACATAAACCACCAAAGAGCGTATTTTGCATTCCTCAAATATTTTCCGTAGAGTGAAATTGTTTCTTTATACCGAGGTATTTAACGTTTTTCGGTTTGAACAGAGGTGTTGCAAACAATTTAATCAACAATGAGATATTTGGAAATGGGCGGGTAGAAGTATTTCCGTAGATACCATCAAACGTTTCGATCGATGACGAATAAAGTAGGGATATTAGTATTTTTCTCATAAGCTCTTTCTACACTAAATGTCATATTACACAGGTCAACAAAGAGATTGATCTTTTTCCGCTTCGTGTAAGCCCCACACAATTTCCAATGGATTTTTCCAGATATGACTTCCTAGCTACATTGTTTCCTGCACCCGCCCGTTGATACCTGCGACCGAGCGGTTGATACATTTTCCACCACTCAAAATTCGTGATCGTTCAAAACAGGCGGTCGCTGGAAACGGTTGGAAGATTGAAAATTTTGAGTAGCTATTGTCGACTCACTCTAAAATTTAACAGCGAAAAAATGCGCCATGCATTTTCTCACGTTGCACTTTTATCGCGGTCGAATTTTAGAGTGAAACGTCCAATATTATGTTTGTAATTATTACAATCCCCAAATTCATATTTTTAGGTGCATGTCGTCACACCCCCAAGGAATTTGTGCTGAGGGGAAATTAGCGCCAATGATGCGCCTGAATTTGTGCTGACGAATGGTACCAATTTTAGAATTTGTGCTGCTCTGGTGACCCAGCACAAATTCACCAAAAAGTGAAATTTTGATTTTTCGTCATTTTTGTATGGGAACCTATTTCAGTTCAAGTTTTCTTCAAAAGACCACTGCACCACAAAAATGACGAAAAATCAAAATTTTGGCCAGTTTTTCAATTTGTGCTGGGTGACCAGATGTCGTAAAATCTTGAGGCAGGTGTTAATCGCCAGCGCAAATTAAGCACAAATTCGTGGTGCAAAGGTTTCCGCAATAAAATTGGAAATCGAGAGGGTCTCCATACAAAAAACGCGAAAAATCAAAATTTCGGCCAGTTTTTCAATGTGTGCTGGGTGGCCAGATGTCGTAAAATCTTGGGGCAGGTGTCAATCGCCAGCACAAATTAGTGGTGCAGAGGTTTCCGCAATAAAATTCGAGATCGAGAGGGTCTCCATACTAAAAAGACGAAAAATCAAAATTTCATTTTTTGATGAATTTGTGCTGGGTCACCAGAGCAGCACAAATTCTAAAATTGATACCATTCGTCAGCACAATTTCAGGCGCATCATTGGCGCTAATTTCCCCTCAGCACAAATTCCGGGGGGGGGGGGGTGTGACGACATGCACCTCATATTTTCGACATAAAATTCTGAACCAGCTCGCTGCCGCCATAAGGAAACAACACTTAGAGAAAACCAGCGAAAATTTTAAGCGAATTTCGCCGAGAAAATTCAAATTATCCATGAAATTAAATAACAGATTCTCGGCGAATGTTTTATTTAATGTTGTCGCTAATTATTTTATTTCGGCGAAATTCGTCATTAAAAAACTAAGCGACGTTGTCAGATGAGAGATTTTCACATATTTTCTCTCACAAATTCTCCTCGCTAAGTTTTTTTTTGTACGGCTGGACAGCAGTTGTTTACCAGCTGAACTGCAGTCAAACGGAAAAAAATACTTGCAGAAAATCAGCGAAGATTTTCAACGAAATTCGTCGAAAAAAATCAAATTAGTGACAAGATTAAACAAAAGATTCTCGGCGATTGTTTTGTTTGATTTTGTCGCTAATTTTAATTTTTTCCGCGAAATTCCTGTTCCTTAATTATGCGTATCGACGCGACTCGGGAATATATCTCAAATCTCGTTAAATAAGCTTGAGGAATTTGAAGTGACAATTTGCTAAGGCTTGCACAATGTCAAAGTGGAATGAATATCACATCGTAGGGTGAATAATCTTTTAAAATGCTTGATTTAAAGAATTAGTCTGTTCAAATTAGCTGTGTGTATATCATCAGTAACTGTGGACATAATTGTGTCCCATGATACAAATTATCTACAGCTACATTAGTAGGTCATAACAGCATTAGACACATAAATTGATATAATTTATGCAAAAGAAATGCTGAATTTTATTCGAATTTGAAATTTATTCTAATGAATTTTATTCAAGTCTGCTCTTTCTCCAGTCAACTGTAAAAGTCGAATTGTTGCTTCCCTATGGATAAATCAAGTATAGCCAGCAGAAAATCGTCTTTGCATTATTTGTAAAAAAAATCGGCTACATTATGGTCTCTCCAGCAGGGCTGTTGATTTAATTCAATTTTCACTTATCATCATTCATCAGTGAAATGAATTGAAATTGAATTTTTTATTTAATTTTCGATTCATTTTGGCTTCTAATTTGAATTTGAACATTTGCATCATGACGGCGTTAACATGGCCTGGTTGCTGTAATTGCATGTCGACCAATTAAGCATATTATTGCAAACAACAATTCTATTTTAGTAGAGAAATCAATCAGCAGATTTGTTAGAGCGCTTAACTTTGTGATGAAAAATTTTTGCGTAGATTATCTAATTTTAACGGTGGATAATACGAATGAGTTGCACTTGGAAAATCTCCTACCTCTGATGGGGATGGGGGGCTCAAAAATTCTGAAAAATAACGTGTTGGTATTTACATATGATTTTTTCAACAATGTTGTGTGTTCTGTTTCATTCTAATGTATGCAAATAGGCGTGTGAAGGAGGAGGGGGTTAAAAACCTGCGTTTTTAGTGTGAGCACTTTGTGAATGGTCCCTTATACGAATGTCAACTAAAATGCTGAAATCCCATCCGAAGTTATAATTTGACCCAGGGAAGGATTCTAGTTATCCCCTGTCAACCGAAAAAGAATCCCTAGAAATTTCCATAAAAAAATCCTCAAAATTAAAGAAATCCCTTAAAAAATCCTCAAGAAACTACGAAAATCCTTAGGATTTCTACCAAATCTTCATATTTAGAAAAAAAAATCCTTAAAAATCATTGGAAATACTTCGCAATTTAGAAAAATAAAGAAAATCCTTTTAAAATCATGAGAAATCATTGAAAATCCTCCGACTATCAACTAGATAAAGTAATGTCTTATCCAATTCCATTTGCTTCTAATTACCCTGAAGTTAGTGGCAGTCGACCTAATAAAGATCTAATTTACATTAGCCCAATCATTCACCCTAAAGACCCTCAATTGACCCTGTTTACCAACTATTTTACTTTCATTACCTGACAATTTACTCAATTTTCCTGACAATTTACTTAATTTATCTGAGAATTTACTCAATTTACCTATTAATTTACTTAATAGGGCGTCTGAAGAATGGTAAAACCTTGTCAATCAAGGCAGCCTGGTACTGAAATTCTGACTACGCCTATATCACAACAAAAACCTCTGTAAAGGTAGAGCGTGACGCAGTCCGTAAGTCTGCTCCCAAAATTATTGATATCGCTTGAGGTGACGCTATCACTGATAATACGAAGAGTTTTATTTGATTGGAACCTTGTGTTCAAAGTTTTGATTTCCTGAAAACATTACAGCGCTTTTTTTAAAACAAAATTACGTTGTGTTAAAAAAATTGCGTCACAAATGCCGGACCCAACGACGAAATAATTTTTCTGTACTTTCAGTTTTTTCGCTGCAAAAAATTGACTTTTACTTGTTATTGCGTAGATTGTTTAGAGTAAATTAAAATTTTCTCCAAAAAACATTTTCTAAAAAAAAATTTTTTTCTTCAAAAAAATTTTTCTTCGAAAAAAAATTTTTCTTCAAACAAATTTTCTACAAACAAAATTTCCTGTAAAACTTTTCTTCCAAAAAAAATTTTTCTTCAAAAAAAAAATTTTACTCCGAAAAAAATTTTTTCTCCAAAAAAATTTTCTCCAAAAAAAAATTTTCTCCAAAAAAAATTTTCTCCGAAAAAAAATTTTCTCCAAAAAAAATTGTTCCTAAGGTTACCATCGGAACACTTCGTATCACCATCGGCTACCTTCGGAATACTTTGCGTAACCTTCGCCTGCCTTCGGAACACTTCGTGTCGAGTTCGTGTTCATCACACATCATATCACATCATCCCGCATCATCCCACACACTTCCCACATCATCTCACACACTTCCCACATCATTACACATCATTTTCGGTCATCGCGATCTGACTACTACCGACCGAGATATAGCCGAAGAAGTGCTCCCGTCGGTGGATTTTCATATATGGGGGTTGTATGGAAACTTGGTCTTTTGTACATAACTCAAGTAAATCTTTTCCGATTTTCGAAATTTATTTTTTGGTTTGAAAGATGGCCGACAATTTATAATAGAAACGTTTGCCTGTACTTAGGGCTCAAGTGGGCCTAATGTCGGTCCTGAGGTCGGCCCTAGTCAAAAAAATTTTTTTTGGCTCTGTTGCAAAGCAAATTGAGGGAAACATTTTTGTCTATGGACGTATGTGTCTGAGGCCTCTACTTAGGGCTCTAGGTCGGTACTAAGGTCGGCCCTAGCCAAAAAATGGTTTTTGCTATATTGTAGATAAAATTGAGGAGAACATTTTCCTCTATTTGGGGGTCAATTTTGTGCTTTCGGAAAGTTTTTTTACACCATCTCTTCGGACGGGTTTTTCAATATTGCCCTATCGGCAATTTCCAATATAATTTAATGTGGACGTAAGGCAATATTATTTAGATACGTTCGAGTGTTTTCGTAACATCAACTCTGTTTGCCGCATCTATTCTGATACGTACGGGTCCCTTCATATGTTTTGAAATTGACAGTTTTTTTAAACAAAAGCTACTCTTGAAAAACATCGTTTTTATCGGACGCGCTTTAATCTATCTGACAATTTGCGTAATGGATGTAGGAACTACTGCTGGGGTGAGTAACACTGAGACAAGTACCGGCTTCAGCATTCATCTGGGTAGGACATCTAGCATCTTTCAGGCGGAATGCTTAGCAACTCTTGCAGCGGTTCGGAAAATTTTGCAAAAAGGACGGACGAGAGGGGAAAAATGTGTTCATATGCACAAACAGTGAGTCAGTGATAAAAGCATTGATCCAAGTTGATTCAGGAATGACGCAGGATTACATACCAAGCTTTTCCTTCCTTTTCCGGATGTAAAATAGGCGAGCCGGAATCGAATAAGGAGAGTAGTAGGAGCGATTACAGGACATTGTGGATTCGACAAACACCTAATAAAGATGAAAATCCTGGGTGACCCTGTTCCTGTTGACTGTAAGAAGAAACGCGCGTTCACATCATATATGTGAATGCACTAAATTGGGTCAGCTAAGGTACAGGACTCTAGGCAACTACGTCGTCCATCCTTCGAAAGTAGCCGAGCTAGAACCCGTCAAGCTGGATAAGTTCCTGGCCGGCAAATAAAATTTTAAATGATGAACGGGAAGAAAGAACACCGGATCACAACATCTGTGTTCTGGATGAAGCAGTGATCGTCAGACACTGATGAAATCTAAAAAAAAATCTACTTAATGCTTTCAGTGAATAACGGATCACTGAAAATTACACGTTTGAACTAATTGTAACGTTCGCTTTGAGCATTTCGGCACTTAAACTCAATAGAAAACCGGAAACTTGTTGCAGGAAGCACCATTTGATTGTAGTAAGTTTCATTCACTCTACAGCCAAAGAAATTTATCTTTGTAGTCGTATGCAAACGTTTCCTTCGCTTTTCTTATTTCTCTCATTCTTCATATTATCACGAATGGCAAATTAGATAAATAGAGAATGAGAGAAGTGAGAGAAATGCAGAAAACGTTGTGCGACTGTCAAGTTAAATTTCTTTGGCTGTGTAAATTTGTTTCGTCCCTCGTTGCCTCAACAAGTACAACCGTTAATGTATACGACTACTACGATAAGAATCTTTGGATTCTTTTATTCAAATGATGTAGACAGTTTCACAAGGCTAGAGCTTAAATCACAGCGAATATCATTCTGAAGAATATTGTTAAAATTCAAATAAATGTTGAATGACACTACATTACCCAAGTAAAACATTATTTACTGAAACAATAATGGAATGATGTTTATTTTTCGTAAATCGAAAAAATTGTAAATTTGTTTTCCGCTTAAATGATGAATTACTTTCTCCCCATTTTTACTTATGTATATTTTAAGTACACATAAAAACGCTTTTATATATTCAAATTTGTGCTATTCAAAAATGAATTATGTCTAATTTTTTTATACACGAATCAAGGCTTGTGTTTCGTATGAAACCAGACCCGAACATTAGAATGGAATGGAAACACAGGCACACCCTCAAATTTCACACATATTGTCTATTGTCACAGAGAAACGATGAAATGGAATTAACATTTTGAAAACAATTTTCCATATACAAGAACGTTACGTAAAGACAATGTTTTCCATAAATTACTGAAATAAAAACAATTTGCCTGCTAAAAAAATGTTAAAAAATAAAAACAAAATAACATTCTTGTTTGAATATTGTATTCCTTTTTTTATTTTTGTTTTACTGCAATTTTTTGTACTCTTTTGTATCTGTTTTTCCAGCCATTCATTTACTAATGAAACATTCCAGGAGATCATATTTTTTAAGATAAAGAAAAATTCAAATCATAAAAGTCAGATATTATTTTTGTTGTGGCTACAGAAACGGTAACAACGAGAAAGCATAGAACAAGATAATTATTTTTCGTTTGCCATAAGTAGAACTCGTGTTATTTCACTCTTCTCGTATAATATAGTCGACTGTATAGAAATGCATCATTTTCTGCTTAGTAATTATTTAGGTGAAACATAATCAAAGATGACATCACGCTTGGGGGCGGAGGTTGATTAGAATGCAAAACGAGAATAAATTATAGGAGATGTGATGTTGATGAAACGTCCTGTATACACAAGGACAAGCAACCTTCTATATCCTTTTTAAATCCCGCCTGATCGTAGCCTTAACGACTCAGCATTTTACATAATTTTATTATTGATATTTTTCATGGGCGCGCGGTAGCGATGCGCCCGTGACGCAAGTCCCAATACGATCAAAAAATTAAGAAAAATTTTTTTCATGGACTTCGGACTTTTTCCCTTGCTTCGTACCCCCCTTTGAGTTTTTCGGATTCTACGTACAATTTTGATTGAAATTGACATTTTACTCATTAAAATCGGATCCGTAGATATGACCTTTAGAAAATCGTCATTTTCTATACAAAATGAAGCCAAAGTTAACGGAAACATCCTACGTTAGTTAGTTAGTTCCAGAGCCATTTGTATCAAAACCGACTTTTTTGGCTCGTGCTCGAAAACGGCTCGATAACTTTTCTTGAAATTTTGCAGTGAACATTCTACGCCATATGAGATTTAAAGAAAGGGGGGTACCGGCCTCGTTTATGCCCAGGGCTCCTAGAAGGCGCCATATAAAAGAATGTTTTGTATGTGTGTGTATTCAAAGTATGGGTCAAATATGAGCGACATTTTTGGACTGTGTTAGGATTGTAGTGTGTCAGGGTCAACGGGTGTGATCTGCTAAGATCAATAAATTTGCATTGTCGGCAAAGTAGTGCCCTATTTGCACTTGGAGCGAAGTTAGCAAAGTTTCTAAACATGACTAAAAAGTGAAAAAACTTCATTGAAATTATCGACATTTGAATGAAGGAGTGCGTACAGCAATTGCTGGTGAAGTTCACTTGTGAAGATTTTGACAGATTTTATATGAAAGAAGTGTCAAAGTTCTCACCAGTACAACTTAAAGAAAAATAGCTGAACGCGCTCAAGTTGGATAATTGTGAAATGTCGGTAAAGGCGGCAACAGTTTCAGCACTATGACTCTACATTACCGGTATTTTCAGATCTTCCGCAGATCATACCCGTTGGTCAGGGTGACCAAATTTTTTTTTTTTTTGGTTGAAGATAGATGTTTCGGGTCAAACGAAATTTTTTTCGCTCAAAATTTTTTTTCGCCGAAAATTTTTTTCGCCGGAAGTTTTTTTCGCCGGAAATTATTTCGCCGGGATTTTTTTGCCGGAAATTTTTTCGTCAAAATTTTTTTCGCCAGAAATTTTTTTCGTCGGAAATTTCGCCCGAAATTGTTCGCTGAAATTTTTTTTCGCTGAAATTTTTTTTTCGCGGAAATGTTTCTCGTTGAAAATATTTATTCGCCCAAATTTTTTTGTGGTCGGAAATTTTTTTCGCTGACAATTTTTTTCGCTGAAAAATTTTTTCGCCGGAATTTTTTTCGCCGGAACTTTTTTTTCGCCAGAAATTTTTTTCACCGGAAATTTTTTTCACCTGAAATTTTTTTCGCTGAAAATTTTTTTTAGCTGAAAATTTTTTTCGTCGAAATTTTTTTAATGGACGTGCAGTTACGAGAATAAACAGACACAGGTATTTGTAGGTGGCAAAAAAGCGCGCGCATTTCGTGAGAACGAAAATTCGTCAGCTTTGGCTACAAATGCATGTGTTAGTATGTAAGCAACGGTTTGAAATTAGATCTGAATTGAAAATGTCCACGGTAGCTCAATTGGTAGCGCAGCACCCCATAAAGGGACCATCCAAAATTTGTTTTCTCTTTTCTTCCAAAACTACTGATATCACAACAAAAACCCTTTTTAAAACGACCCTCCCAACGTAATAATTTTTCTACGCTTTCAGATTTCGCAAGTCAAAAATGTGGCTACCCGTGCTCCACACAACAAAAGAACAGAAAAACTTTAACATTGGGGGTCCTGCATTCGTGACGCATTTCTTTAATCGAAAATGAAAATATTTCAAAAGAATTTTTTGCGTTCCGAAGCCGTAAGTGTCACCCAAATTGATATCAGTTGTTTTAGGAGAAAGGACGAGGACTAGTGTCATGTTTCCGTTTTAAAAAGGGTTTTTGTTGTGATATTAATTTGTCCAAAAATTGTTAAGCTCTTAATGTTGAGGCTATGCATGTACGTCCAGGGGCCCTATCTTTGCACGATGGATGCATGTCCTTGGAAAATTACGTCACTTTTGTATATGAACTGACGTGATTTCTAGCGAAAATTTATCTCTCGTGCATACGGCCCTGGTAAGGTGATATTTTTGCTGGGACCCGTACGTATCAGAATAGATGTTGCAAAAAGAGTCGAACGTATCTTTTGCCCAAATTCAAATTTGTTCTCATTTATTCAATTATCTTTCAGCACTAGATTTATGTAGAAAGAAAAACGTTTGGCCCTAGAAGAGACTCAGTTTTAAGGCCGCGGTCGGACAAGCAAAAGATGTTTCCTTCCCGGGAACGAACTAAAAAATTTCCCGGAAACGAACATTTTTGAAAAAAATTTCCCGTTTTTCGGGAAATGATTTCCCGTTTTTTAGGGGACGTCCATAAAGAACTTCCACGGTTTATATGAGTTTCTATCTCCACTATAGAAAGATCCACACACAAGGAAAACGATGACATCAGTGCCGTACAACACATACAAAAATTAGCGAGAGAATTAAAATTTGTGAGAGGAAATACATGAAAATCTCTCATCTGATAACGTCGCTAAGTTTTCTATGCGTTGTAGGGCAAGTTAGCTCTCTCGAAGTAAGCCCCAAAAAAATATCTGCTCTTTGGATAAAAGTAAGATACGCGTTCTTGCTTGCTGAAAATAGGTACAGTGCTGCCCTACAACGCATAAAAACTTAGCGACGTTATCAGATGAAAGGTTTTCATATATTTTCTCTCACAAATTCTACTCACTAAGTTTTTTTTTGCATTGTGCGGTAGAGTGAGAGTAATATGACAATGTGGATACAGAGTACACAGGTAGAGAGAGAGAGAGAGAGAGAGAGAGAGAAAACACAAGCGTTATTTGTTAAAAAAACTGACTTATTGGTATGTTGAGGTTGAGAGTCCCATACCGAAGAAAATAAATAAACTTTGGGAATCTAAATGATTCAGTTGCACATTTATTGGCTTATTTTTTATACTCAATGTAATTGCGTTATAACATCGGCATGTACATGTACTCTTTTCCTCAAGTAGAGCTTAGTTTATGTGTGATTATCAAATTTTGCACAAGGGGCTTCTCATAAATGACGTTCTAGTCAATGAAACAAAAAGACTATGCCACCGTCATAAGAAATAAAAAAATCAAGAGAAAATCAACGAAAATATCAAATGAGCGACAAAATGTAACAAAACAATCGCCGAGAATCTTTTGTTTTTTTTTTATCGCTAATATGATATTTTTTGGCGAAATTCGTTGAAAATCTTCGCTGATTTTCTCTAAGTTTTTTTCTTATGATGGCAGTATCGACGACAATCTTTTGTTTAATTTTTTCGCTTATTTGATTTTTTCAGCGTATTTCGTTGAAAATCATCGCTGATTTTCTCTAAGTTTTTTTCCTTATGACGGCAGTATAAGCGTACGTGTTAAAACAACTGAACAGTAATTAAACAATAACTGCATGTTTCTCTTTCAGGCGTTGCAAGAAAATGTTTTAATTGTAACAGCCTTTTGAGTGAGCAACAAAATTAAATAAGAAATTTTTGGAGGTTTTTTTGTTTAATTTTGTCGCTAATTAAATTTTCTTTGTTGAAAATTGTTGAAATTACTTGCTACCTTTCCCACAGTATGGGGGTAGAGTATAAGTACCTTGATATTCGAAGTACTGTCGCTGTTCGTTATATCAAACTAAAGACGAGAAGTTGAATTCATACGAAAAAAAACTTATAAAAGAACTTCAAAATTTCTTTTGAGTTATTGTCTGTTTCTGGTTTTCTATTTGCGTAAAAACCCCATTATTACACATTTCTTCGTCGTTACAGCTTATAGGTACTCATAACTCCAAAACAAGGATCGATAACATTGTGTCTTTGATTAGGAATTAAGTAGAATTTTCTTTAGTCACGGGAAACTTTTTTGATAATATGCCGTGACTAACAAAAATTTCGGCTTAAAATATTAATACTCCCCAGGTACTCATTTAATTTACCTACAATGAATAGCTCTATTTAATGGTTACATTGACATGTTATGAATGAAATAAAGTGACCTTAAATGAACGCATATGTTTGTGTTTATGATTAAAATCAAATGGCGCCATGCGTCACCACCGATAAAGTGGCTTCTTAGTCAGGCAAATTTTCACAATGATTTTACCATGAACGACTTATTCTTATTAAATCTTCGTTTTTCTGCATTTAGTCTATACATTCCGATATTAACTCAATAAAATTAATCTTTAAAAACCATTTTCATAACCAAATTTTTGTGTATTTTCTATTTTCTTAAACTGTTGCTGGACTGGCTGAACCGTTAGTGAGCTTGAAAGGTTTGAACCTTTTAAGTTTTATTAAGGAACTTTCGATTTTGTATGAAAATTAGCGGAATCGAACGAGGGGGGGAGGAGGGGGTGTCTACATGGAACGTGACGTCACGCTTAGGGCAATTCCATTTAGACCAAATTTTGAGGTATGTACCATCTCTTCACATCGCATAGCTTTGCAACCATTTGGTAAGTTACTTATAAAACTTTCCCAGTGCGCTTCTGAAAGATGATTTAAGATTATCTGACAAATAAAATAAATCGAAAACTTCCTAACCTAAGAAATTTTTTTTTTTAACTCATTCTCTTAGGTTAGGAAATTTTCGATTTATTTTATTCGTCAGATATCTTAAATCATCTTTCAGAAGCGTACTGGGAAAGTTTTAAAAGTAATTTACCAAATGGTTGCAAAGTTATGCGATGTGAAGAGATGGTACCTCAAAATAAAAGGGAAAAATTTTTATTAGACATTCAAAACATAAACTTCGCGGACCCGTAGGAAACCAGTTCAATCGATTCTGGTTGCAAGGATTCCCGTTCTATTAAATTACTGAGTTATTTACAAGAAACCCAAAATTACTAAAATGACCCTCGCCGAACGGCTTCTGGACATATATTTCCAGGTGGACGGCGGGGGGAGCCGAAAATGTGACGTCATATTTTAGGGGGTGTAAGTCAAACGTGATGCAACGTGACATGGGGGAGGGGGGGAGTCAAAAAATCGAGAAAAAAGTATGACGTAATATGTGTACGACCCCAAAGTTGAAAGCATGGCAACAATCATTAGGAGAAGAAAATGGAAATGGATCGGACACACTTTACGTAGACCCAGCGACGATATAGCGAAAGCTGCGCTTGACTGGGACTTCAGTAGAACAGAAAGAGAGAACGACCAAAAAGTACGTGGAGAAGGACGATCGTTGACGAAGCCAGCGGTCAAGGGAAAACCTGGAACAAAATCAAAGCCCTGGTGCAGAACAGTGTTCGTTGGCCACAATTTGTTGGTGCCTATGCTCCCCCGAAAAGGTGATGATGGTCATGACCATTATCCAATATCGTCACCGATTCGCTGTGTAGTGTTAACTTTTTGTCAATAAAACTAAGTTTATGTACTATGGGTTTACAAAAGGGAATACAGAATCACAGTCTAGGGACAGAATGTAGTTTTTGGAAAATGTTGTGAATCGAAAGCTCTGCTTTTGCCGCTATATCGACTGATCGATTTTAACTTGAATACTGTCGTAGAAAAAAATTTTTGTCGAAAAAAAATTTCCGTCGAAAAAAAATTGCTGGCGAAAAAAATTTCAGGCTTTAGGTTAAAAATGCCTTTCACCAATCTCTATAACTCTCTTGAAAAAACCAATCGTGTAACTATTTTAATTCAGAAGATAGCGAAAGGCCAAGATGGTGTCACTTTGACAGCTGGCAGCCATTTTCTTAGGACCCCTAAAAATTCTCCTTACCAATCTGTATAACTTTCGAGAAGAAACCATCTCTCCAAGTATTCTCATTCCGGAGCTAAAATTCGAAAATTCCGAGCATTACCTAAAAAACCGTCAAAATTGACAACTTTTCCGCATGCCACGGCTTTTCTAGAGTTTTCCCGGAGAAGGCAATATTGAAAAACCCGTCCGAAGAAACGATGTAAGAAAGGCCTTCCGAAAGCACAACATTGACTTCAAACAAAAATGTTCATCTCAATTTTTTCTACAACATAGGAAAAAACCATTTTTTTGTCTAGGGCCGACCTTAGGAGCAACCTAGGGTCTTGAGGAAAGGCCTCGGACAAATACTTACATAGACAAAAAATTTCCTTCCAATTTGTCTACAACATAGTGAAAAACCATTTTTTTGTCTAGGGCAGACGTTAGGACCGACCTAGGGCCATAAAAAATGCCTTGAACAAATACTTACATAGACAAAAATATTTCCCTTCATTTTCTCTACGACATGGTGAAAAATCATTTTTTTTGTCTAGGGCAGACCTTAGGACCGACCGACCTAGGGCCATAAGGAAATGCCTCGGACACATAAATAGACAAAAATGTTTCCCTCAATTTGCTCTGCAACATAGCAAAAAAATTAAATTTTTTTGGTAGGGCCGACCAGAGGACAGACCTGATGCCCTTCAGCCCTAAGCTCAGGCACCGGGTCGTTGGGCCCTAGTAGAAACTCAGTTTTAGGGTCCTGACTGAGTCAAAAAATTTTCTTCCATAAAACGGGAGACAGTCCTTGAGCTTCCGATAACAAAAAATGTGAAAATCGGAAGAGATTTACTCGAGTCATGAACAAAAAACATGTAAAGCGCTAGCAGAAACTCGTTTTTAGAGCCCTGGCTATATCCTAGGGCCCAATCTAAAAAAAAGTTTTTTCTACAAATTGTTGGGCTTTCATAGAACTGTCGATTAAAAAGACAATCGGAAAAGATTTACTCGAGTTATGTACAAAAAACACGTGTGGCCCTAGCATAGACTCGTTTTTGGCGCCCTAGCCAAGTCAAAGGACTCAAATCCAAAAAAGTTTCTTCCATAAGGACCATGATGGGTGCTCTCCGCTACTCCATGGTTAAAATCGGGTTGGTTACAAACGTCGTGGTAAACGCATAAGAACACTTTTCGAAGAACTTCGTTCTTCGTACGGGTCTAAATAGTGTATAGAAATTGAGCTACATGTCCTAGAGTGACGCAAGTACTCGACCCTCACTAATTGTCGTTTCTGATATGTGAAACACTGCCCTGTTAATGCCAAATTCTAGGTACTGACATGGCAGAATACCCAATGAATTGAATGAGCTATTCGTTGGATAGTTGGTTTTCCTGTTGGTTTTACGTTGCTGTTGTATGGGGAGACTCTTTCGCAAATTTCTACAAATCTGCAGACCATCCTTTCTGAGTGGTGTTGCTAATCGGTTCTTGCCATCGATGCCCGATACGGTCTGATTTACCAAAAGTTTGCTATTATTTGGCAACAAAATCGATGAAGTGATGCAACTAAAATCAACAAAACAGCAATCAGCAAGCACTGTTGGAAAGGTAAAACAACAATTTTTCCAACAGTGCCTGCTGTTTGCTATTTCATTTTTCCATCATTCTAATTTTGCATTGAAATTGAAAGCTCTGAGCTTTCAACTTACGATGTTTTAAGTTAACAGGGCAGAACAGTCCCCTATGAGAATTACAAGAGAGAATTACATATAGTAACGACCTCTTAATAAAAACTGGTTAAATCTCACCGTGTGTTGTGTAAGAGAAAGAAATTATAGATTAAAATAACGAACGGTTGCAATTTTCCAAAAAATAATGTATTAGTCTCTCACACCCACTTTCTCTTACAACCATAGAGACACCATGCGATTTCAGTTATAAAGAAACTATTCGCTATCGCTCCGACAAGAGTTTTCGTTTGGAAATCAGAGACGTAGAACGGGTAAGCTAAATTGGTAAAATTAATCTAAAAAAGGTGGTAAAAGTATTTCCTTAGTGTATTGAAACTTTTGTGTTAAAACTCAACAGTAACATAAATTATATTAAGACATGTCTTACCTTCGAACTACATTCACACTTCAGCACCCATTGCACCGATACGAACTTATTTCCTATTTGTATTTGTCTAGATTGTAGCAGCTCTTCATCAATTTGATCGATCGAACTGCTATCCCACAGATCATATTTAGTCTCAATAAAATTTAATGGGTCTCCCGAGTTCAAGGGGCACAACATTTCTACCTAGAATGGGAAAAGTAATAAAAACAAATTACTCGGTTTATTGGTGGTGTTTAAGTAGTTAATTCTTATTTTTTGTTTGTATATACATCGTTCAATGATAACAAGAATATTTTGTGCCACGGTAAATCTCCATTACATATACGATTTGAATGGACAAAGTTTGACTCACTTTTATTTCATTGAGATGCTTTTTTTATTCGGATATATTAGGAGCAATGTTACGGTTATCTCTAAATAAGATCCAATGGGACCATTCGCAACGGAAGAAATGAAAAGCAACACTTAATTAACTTGAACAAAAGTTTTTTTCTACGAGAATTCGGCTCATTGGTAACGCTTTTTTTCCTTGTGTTTTAATGGTGAAATTTAATTAAAATCACGTACATTATTAGATTATGCTAAATTACACAGTGCGACAACAAATTAAATTATTACTTGTGATTTTACTGCCATTTTAGTAACTTTTATGGGTTTGCATATTTTATATGGAAATGGAAGAAAAGTTTTGACAATTTAATTGCAATCGTGGTCGTGCTAAATTGTGGATACATAGTAGTTGCAATTTAAATTGGTTTTGCCGTCTTAGTGACGTAAATAGTTTCAATTATGAAAAGAGTGATTTATTTTATTTTTTCAAATTTTGAGCATCATCGCCTGCAAGTACAACTTGTGGAAGGTCTGAACCACTTCCTATTATTCTCACGCTGCCCTTTTTTGACATTTACTCCACTAATTTTGCTATCAGTAAGGATTATAGAGTGTATTTCACTTTGCTCAATTTTATAATACTAAATTTTTCAGTGCTAATTTCCATCTGTTTTACATCTTTTTGCATCTATTTCCATCTTCGGTCCATCTATTTCCATCTTCGGTCCATCTATTTCCATCTTTGATCCATTTATTTCCATCTCCAATACATCTTCGATCAATCTGTCATGAAATTTTTCACTGCGAATTTCTATCTGTTTTACACCTATTTCCATCTCCGACCCATCTATTTCGATCTTCGGTCCATCTATTTCCATCTTCGATCCATTTATTTCCATCATCGATCCATCTATTTCCATCTTCAATCCATCTATTTCCATCTTCGATCCATTTATTTCCATCTTCGATCAATCTGTCATGAAATTTTTCATTGCAAATTTCTATCTGTTTTACATCTATTTCCATCTTCGATCCATCTGTCATGGAATTTTTCACAGCGAATTTCTATCTGATTTACATCTATTTCCATCTTCGACTAATCTATTTCGATCGCCCGTCCATATATTTCCATCATCGATCCATCTATTTCCATCTTCGATCCATCTATTTCCATATTCGATCCATCTATTTCCATCTTGGATCGATCTATTTCCATCTTCGATCCACCTATTTTCATCTTCGATCCATCTATTTCCATCTTCGACCCATCTATTTCCATCTTTGATCCATCTATTTACATCTTCGGTCCATCTATTTCCATCCTTCCATAGATGGACGTACTAAAATTTCGTACCTTTTAACACCTACGCTCTATCTTTTTCCGTCTTCGTTTCATCTTTTTTCCTTCAACCTTCTTTTATGTATTAACGATGGAACGAAGGTGGAAATAGATGTATGTAGGTGAAAACATATGGATCCAAGATGGAAACGAATGGATCAACGATGTAAATAGATGTATTGAAGATGAAAATAGATGGATAGAAGATGGAAATAGATGGAAAAAGATGTAAAACAGACGGAAATTCGCAGTCAAAAATTTTGCAAAGTGAAATACACTCGGAGTGTAGGTGTGCTCTTTCCCCTAGATCACTCGCTGCAGAAAATCTTTCAAGCTTGTGGCTTATAAACATTAACCTTTAAGTGGAGAGACTGCCGCCACTCGACATCGTTTTTTTTATTTGAACAGGGTCGTAAATTCTTACTAAATGTAATAAAGAATAAGGTATCTCAAGCCGGGATGAAATTGAAAAAGGGAAGTCTAAGAGACAAATGTGGAACCCCAAATACGATCTGTAACTGTATACCCCAGACCCCAGTTAGGATATGAGAGCTAGAGAGCTGCAGAAAACCTCGTAAAGCAACTTGCAATGCTGGTACTTAAAGTTTTCCGCGTCTACTTGATTGTAATTTTATAGAATTGAATAATAACATGGCTTTGACAATGAATTTCAATAAAATCTTGGTACTTACTTGAATTGTGGTCGACACCGAAGGCACACAACATTTACTTGAGTTTTGACATTGACCACAAATTTTAGGTCTATACAACTTCCGTGATACACAAGGACCCAATCTTATACGTGATGATCCAATTCTTTGCATTTGACGACATTCGTGTCCTTTCTATAATTAACATTTTTGATTTTATTACAAATTTTTAGTTTTATTAGCTAAATGCAACTCTTGGTGTGGAGTAAACATTAGATAAGTCATGCCAATTACAGAGCAATTCTATTCCATCCAAGAGACACATGCTAAGCCTTAGCCTTCGAGTGTTTTACTCACCCTAACTTTATGCGTTTTATAAAAAAAATGGTCGTTTATTATGCCGTTATCTCTAAGGTTGTTATCACATCGTCGATTCTGACACAATCGTACCGAACTCAGTCGTTGGCATCCTATTCAAGAACAGAAACAATTCATTTTATTCGTATCGACGGAACTTAAATCAAACTTCTAATAATGAAGATTACAAATAAACAAAAAATTACTTTATGGTTTCCTCAGAAGCTTCAAGGGAATTCTACCACCACGGACATACAATTATTTGTCGCCAGATTAAGAACTCAGCTACAGTTGTAGAGAAATGCACAGATTAATCTAAGTGCCGCCTCCAGTGTGTAACGCCTTCTTGATGTCAAAAGAAATATGTACTGAATTAGATTCCGGGACTCACTCGGCTTAATCTTGCCGCCTGGTTTCATCTACAACACTCTAAAATTTCTCCGAATATCATCGTTCCTGCTTCGATTTCATTCAGCAAGCGCTGCAAGAAAGGGACGTAGCACCGGTAGTAACGAGGTGGATTGGCAATATGCTCAGAAGCAGGACCGTGGAGGCCAGCGTATGCGGCCACAAGTCCAGCTTCTGGGTATCGAAAGGCTGTCCGCAAGGGGGGATACTCTCACCGTTGCTATGGTGCATGGTCGTGGACTCCCTGATCAAAAGGTTGAATGAGCCAGGTGTTCATGCGCAGGGTTATTCGGACGACCGACTATTCTAGTTAAAGGCAAATTCGAAAGTACCCTGGGAAATCGCTTGAAGAGTTCGCTGAGGTTAGTGGTTAGTGGAGAGGGACTTGAAGGTCAACCTCGACATAACGGACATTGTGCTGTTTAGCAAAAGGAACACAGGACACAATTTAGTGGGGAACTTCAGGCTCTTCGGAAAGGTTGTTGATCCTAGCCCAAAAGTAAAGTATCTGGGGGTTATTCTCGACCAAAAGCTGAACTGGATCGAGCATGTTAAATACAAAGCACAGAAAGCGGTGGCCGCTTTCTGGATCTGTCGAAAGGCTTTCGGAAGGGAATGGGGAATACCGTCTAGAGCCATAATGTGGATCTATAAGACGGTGCTCAGACCCATGTTGAGCCATGGCTGCGTAGTTTTAGGCCTAGGCTCAACGTGGAGTGCGCGAGGAAGGAGTTGAATGAAGTTCAGAGGATCGTGTGCATTTGTGTCACGGGATCTATGAAGACTACGGCCACAGCAGCCATGGAAGCGCTCATTGCGCTATCGCCCATCCAGACGGTCGTTAAAGCAAGAGCCTTTGCCTCGGCAGACAGGCTGAACCAAAATGGTCTCTGGATGAGGAATTTTGAATCTGGCCATGGAAGGATACTGAAAGTGATCAACGACAGGATCTTTGATATGCCCAGAGATCGCATGATTCCACAGGTCGACTTTGTGAGGCGATACCAGATCGTTATACCGGACAAAGCGGATCGGCTAGGAAACTGGCCGACCTGCCTACCGGCTGATGGACTGGTGAGCTTTTCGGATGGGTCGAAAACTGAGGAATGAGCGGGAGCCGGGATCTATTTGCAGGAACTGGCGAACTGCGACAGTATCCATTTGGGAAAGTTAGCGAGCGCCCTCCAAGCGGAGGCGTTTGCGACGTTGATGGGAGTGATGAATTTAGTTCCAGAAGAAATGACGGGTGGCAGAGCGACCACTTGCTCAGACAGTGAGTCGATGATAAAGGCGCACGCGTCACCTGTGACAACGTCAAAACTGGTTAAAGAGCTGAAAGGGACACTAAACCGATTAAGACTAAGAAATCAGATCACGATCGCCTGGGTCCCTGGGCACACTGATGTAGACGGTAATGAGAGAGCAGACGAGCTAGCCAGACAGGGTCTGCGATCGAGGGGCCAGAGCCCCACATCCCGATCCCACTCTCTCTGTGTGAAAGGCCAGTAGAACACTGGGTGTGTGTTGAGTCCGCAAAGAGTTGGTGCGCGCACGGCGGAGGAAAGCACATGAAGCTCTTAGTCCCGGCGCCTGACGAAAAGTGGGCCAAGGAGCTTCTTAGAATGGACCGTAGTGGAATTAGGAGAGTAATGGGAGTCATTACGGGTCACTGTGGGTTGAACAAGCACTTGGCCAAAATGACCATTTTGGCTGCTTCAAGATGTGACTGCGGCTTGGAGGAGAAAACGGGCGTCCACGTAATATGCGAATGCCCGAAATTTCACATGCTAAGGAGCATGACATTAGGTGGTTATGTGGCTCGACCCTCCGATATCTTAGACCTAGGACCTATCGCCCTATATAGGTCAGGAAGGTTTTAAATGATTTACATTATGAACGGGAAGAAAACAAAGAAGCAATAGATCTGTGTTTTAGGAGCCAGAAATAGCGCATCCCACCCTGATAAATCTAAAAAAAATCGTTCCTGTGGGTTGCTGATTTTGTGTAGATTCTTAATCCCTATTTTCTGAAAGTATCTCGGCCCCCGCATAGACAATTTTCTGTCGTTTTTCGACTTCTCTAACTTTGTCTTCTTTAAAAAACAACAATAGCTCCCAATCATTTAAACTCATACTCTTTTTTCTGCTGATCCGTCTGAACTTTTCGAATATTCACTTCAAAATTAAATAGTATATTAGCAACCAAGGGATATAATGGCGTGAATATAGTCGAGGTGAAGTGAATGTCATTTGACTCGTTGCTTTTTTTGATTTCCTTTGAGATTTGACATCATGATATTATAGTCGGACTATAATGAAGATTATAGTCGAATCGAAAACTATAGTGGGATTATAATGAAAATTATAGTCGAGTCGACCATAATATGTCTATTATATACCTTCCAGTTTGTATGAAATTCGACTATAATATGGTCATTATACCCCTGCTTTCAGGTATATAAATGGCTAATTATACGTCCAAATGATTTAATAGCATATCATGCGACTAGGGCTATAATATTGTGTTTCCAATCTCGGAAGGGTGCCCGTGTAGCATGTTATATTTCATAACACGAGACCATCAAACTTTAGTTTGAGGTCTATAATAGGCGTATTATAGACCCGTGTTTTATAAAGCATAATTATAGAGCGTACTGTGCCATATTAAGTAGCGATAGTTACTTTATGTTTTCAGTCCGTTTGTGCACCCTTCACCGGGCAATCACCTATGATTTACCGGGAGATCTCCGATGATTCACTGGGAAATTACCGATGATTCAATGAGGAATTACAGATGATTCACCGTGAAATCGCCGATGATTCACCGGGGAATCACCGATGATTCACCTGGGAATCACCGATGATTCACCGGGGAATCACCGATGATTCACCGGGGAATCACCGATGATTCACCGGGGAATCACAGATGATTCACTGGGAAATTACAGATGATTCACCGGGGAATCACATATGATTCAATGTGAAATTACAGATGATTTACCAGGTTATTCAGCGGATTATCACAGCTGATACACCGGGGAATCACCAATGATTCATCGAGTTGATTCATTGATGAATACTCTGTGACTCTCCTGTAAATCATCGGTGATTCCCCAATGAGACACCGATGATTTAGGTCCAAAATTACCTTCTTTGACTACACTCTATCGCTATTTTTCTATACCAATGACAATGGTTTATGAACGTACGGCGTCATATTTATAATAGTGGTCACCAGTTTACTGAATTGGCCATAGTAAATTGATTTTTTGCGATTCGTTATTGGTGCTAGTGCCCACCGTTGCGTGAAATTGATATAAAACGCTAAAATATCGTTTTAAAAAAACTTCATTTGCGTTTTGTAGTCGGCTCAGTGCATTGAATAATAGAAAACCGGACAAAAATTAGCTTATGTCCACAAGAACTTCCATGAAAGTTAAAAAAAAATGTAATGCAAAAACTCGCTGCTCCAATTATGTGAATTCGCTAATAGCTATTGAAATGAACTTTAGGTCGATGCATAACACTAACATTTGCGCTAATTTGAATTTAAACTCCAGACAACTGAATGTAAAAATAAAATGTACCTGTTGTGGTTGCTGTTTCCCTTGTAGATACACCGATGCCACACGTTTCCGAACATGATGACCAAGGACTTGTTGAAATGTTATGGCACGTTGCATGAACTGTATAAGCACGATATGGTTGTTATATAAATGTTCAGTTCAAAGTGTGCAGATTGTGTAAGTAATTAGCTTTCAGTCACAAATACAATACCCAGAGAGGAATAAAAGTAGAAGACAAGTGAGAAACATTGTCAAACAGAGGGCAATTAGCAATTTAACGTCCAAACCGTATACTGTGCTGCACTGTACGCGATAATTTAGTTTAGTCAGGCTAACTACGCCATCTATGAATGTGGTGCGAAATGTTTTTTTGAGATGACGTCCACAATTCAGTGTTGCGAGGCAGATATTAAATCATTAATAAATCAGATTTAGGATGTCAAATATATTGCCGATCCTCACGCTTACGAGGAGATATTTATGGGCGTCGCACAAAATTGCATATTTTCTAAGATAATGTCACACCGAATGACAAAAATGCTCACTTTTTGCAGCTAGTTGTACAAAATACGACTTTGATTAATTTTAGTCGACTGTAGCACAGTAACGTAATTAGATGAACCAAGTGCTTCAATAGATTGTTATAAGAACTAAATTGGATAAATTAGGGATAGTGCGAGAGTCTATGTAAATTTTACCTTCAGCACTTTTTTCTCTTCAAGAACGTGGCTCTATGAACCCTTTCACTTAATTGAAACATTTCGCAAAATGACAAATTATTTCTTTCTAAAAATAATTTTTCTTGCATTTCCCTTCCAGTCATATAACGGAAAAGCTTTAAAACGAATTGAAAATTTGTTCTACAAATTACACACAATAACCCACCCTGAATTTACACCAGCGCTGTTAAAAAGTACATTTATATTTACCATCAGCCGTTGGCTTCTCACACAACCAGACTTTGCAACAATGACCAGAAACCTCGACTAACCGTGGTGAACGACAAGCA
>WJQU01006048.1:0-16294 GCA_029228625.1 Pseudolycoriella hygida
CAATATTCATCACAGATGGCCTCGACGTCATGATTCGTCGCGTAGCGAAAGAGATAATAGGATTGCCACCAACGACAACTTGTTTTATGCTCCACGAAAACTACGAGGTTTAGGTTTATTCCGTGCTTCGTGGGAGGTTTATCTACAGCATTTTTCAATTGCAACAAAATTATCGACCGTTGATGATGGGCTATTTCAAAGCGTCTCCACATGTCAGGCTGAAATCGAATCCTGTTTACAAAAGCTGAAAGTGCCTGGTGATACAACAAAAATACTGCGTGCTGCCTTACGTAATGAATCTTTCACCTCATGGTGCTGCCTGAAATATCAGGGCTCAGGAGCAATTCATTTCAAAAACCATACTGCTAGCAATGATTTCACATATAACAAAAACAGCTTATCGTCATCATAGTGTGTATCAGCAATAAAGTTAAGCGTCAACTATGCAAACTTGAACGGTGTACCTGGTGTCGAAGCTTCTTCCAACCTCTGTCGCAAATGCAACCGAGAGAAAGAAACCATACCACATGTTACTTTAAGTTGTCCTTCAAACAACCAATTTATCACCTCAAGACACCATAGTGTTAAATACTACCTGATGGATCTACTACGTAATAAAGGATTTGATTGTTTTGAAGAAGTCTACGCTGCTGACACAGATGGCAGATCACGGTTCAGCGACATTATTGCTTTTGATCCTAATTCGGCAAACGCATACATTATAGATCCGACCGTAAGATACGAAACCAATGATGTCGAGCAAGACAAAAATATTAGCAACGAAAAACAACAAATATATCAAAAATGCATCCCTTTCTATGCTGAAAAATACGCTACATCATTTGGAAACAGAACATGGTCAGTCCGTGGTCTTTGGTTTGGTAGTCGTGGATGCTTTGGAGAAAGTGTGTTAGAATTTTTCAAAGACTTTAAAATTGATATGACTAAACTAAAAGATCTTTCAGAATTAATATTATCTAAGACAATTAACAATCAGGTTTATAACAAAACTTTTTTTTCTAAAATCTAACTTACTAGTAAAAGAAAAATCTAAAGTCAACGAAATGTTAGAAAAGAAAATGTCACTTGATAGATCAATATGTTGTGTATTTTGAGCAACCTTCAATATGAGGGCAACATCTTTATTGTAAATAAATGTATCATTCATTTACGTACAACCATAAGTACTGGCGATCGAGTACGATACTACTGGATACTACTGGATACTACTGCAAATACTTGGAACATTAGCCAGTTCCATTAGTGTGGACTATTCGGACGTTCAAAAAATGGAGGAATAAAATTCCGCGCGGCGCGAAATTTTATGCCTCCATTTTTTGAACGTCCGAATAGTCAATACTAGTGGAAGTGGCTATTCGGACGCGGCGTGCGATTAGTCAATACTAGTGGAACTGGCTATTCGGACGCGGCGTCCGATTAGTCAATACTAGTGGAACTGGCTATTCGGACGCGCGTCCGAAATCATTTCCTATACAAAAAGTGCTCTTTCATAGAAGCCAAAGTTAATGCAAACATCCTACGTTAGTTAGTTAGATAGTTAGTGGGTTAGTTAGTTCCAGGGTCATTTGTATGAAAACCGACTTTTTTGGCTTATGCTCAAAAACGGCTCGATAACTTTTCTTGAAATTTTGCAGGGACCTTCGGGTGGGCATTCTACATCATATGAGATTTTAAAAAAGGTGGGGTACCGGCCTCGTTTGAGCGCCAGGGCTCTTAGAAGGCGCCATATAAAGCCCATCTGTATGTGCTTGTGTGTGTAGTGTGTACGAAAGCACATTTTGTATGAGGCAATGGTTGTGTATTCGAGATAGAGGTTTGTTGTCGAAGGGAATGTTGTTGGGTTGGGTATGTAGTGTATCAGGGTGACCGCCAAAATGGTGGAAAATAGGCGGGGACTCAAAAAAAACTTTTGATATGTTGCAGAGAAAGTTGAGGGGATCATTTTCGCCCATGGAAGTAGTAGCCGCCGCGCTTCGGTTCGGCTTCAGCGGCGGCTCAAAATAATGCAAAACATTACAATCACAACGAAAACCCTTTTATAAGGGAAACGTGACGCAAGTTCTCGTCCTTTCTTCCAAAACGACTGATTTGGGTGACGCTGCCGAACCTCCCAATGTTATAGTTTTTCTGTTCCGTGATGTGTGGAACACGGGTAGTCAAATTTGGCGTGCGAAATCTCACAGCGCAGAAAAATTATTACGTTAGTGGGTCCGGCATTTGTGACGCATTTTTGTGAAAATATTTCAAAAGAATTTTTTGCGTTCCGAAGCTGTAGGCGTCACCCAAATTGATATCAGTTGTTTTGGAAGAAGGGACGAGGACTTGCGTCACGTTTCCCTTTTGAAAAGGGTTTTTGTTGTGATTGTTAATATACAGATAGTTGAAGACCAAACCCCATCGACGACCAAAACACCATCGACGACCAAACACCATCGACGACCAAACACGCCACCGACCTCTGGACGCTATTGACCACTGCACGCTATTGACCACTGCGCGCCATCGACCATTGCACCTCTTTGACCAAATACCATCGTCAATCGAAAACTACCACTTCGAATCAAACCATTGAATTTGTATGAATGATCGGCTGTCGTTTGGCATCACCGCCACGTCCATGCTAAATCAATCACCATAATTTGTACAGATCAACGACCACATTGTCGCTTGGCTTCACCGCCATGTTCATACCAAAGTCTCCTTCTAAAAACCAATTTCATCTGTAGCCAGCTCTTTCTTTCCAATACAATTCAATGTGGACGTAATTTCATACACTTAAGAGTTAAGGCAATATTTACTTGAATACGTTCGAGTATTTTCGTAACATCAACTCTGTTTGCCATATCTATTCTGATACGTACGGGTCCCTTGCATACGTTTTAGGTTACGGCCCACCTTTGGACAGATCTGAGGCCCACTTCAGCCCTAAGCACAGGAACCGGGCCCAAATTTGTTTTTGAATATAATTCGGTACTCGAATACCTCTCAAATAGAAAAAGGATCAACAAAATCAGTTAGGATTTATCCAATTTATGTGAGCAAACACGTTAGCCCTAAGGGTTTCTAATCATAAAATTTTCGATCATAAAACGGGAGACAGTCCAAGACCTTTCGATCAAAAAAAATTTGAAAATCGGAAGAGATTTACTTGAGTTATGTACAAAAAACACACATGGCCCTAGCATAGACTCGGTTTTAGTGCCCTAGCTAAGTCCAAGGACGCAAATTTAAAAAAGCTGCCTCCATAAAGTGTCGGCCATGCCAAGATCTTTCAAACAAAAAAAAAAATTTAGGAAAATCGGAAAAAAGTTACTCGAGTTATGTACAAAAGACCAAAAACCTCGTAAACGCCCGTAGCTCGGCGGTCCTTGAGCCGACAGTGCCCAGATGCGATCCCATAATAGTTATTTGTGTGTCTGTTTTTGACGACTGGTTTTAGGCAATTTCGCGTGTTGTAGACCCGAGGCATGAAAAAGATATTTCGATTACCTTTCAGGGAAAAAAAAGTTTTTGAAAATCGGTTGAGTTTTACTCAAGTTATCGCGGTAGTAGACGGACCGACGGACAACGTTTTTAGACCCGTACGAAGTACGTAAGTCTCATGCGTTTACTACCACGTTTGTTACATTGCGAATTCGAACCCGGGAGTAAGGGGTAAACTTTTTTCGTTGCCTCCAGATGACAAATCAGCGAAAAAAAAATGTCCGTCTGTCGGTCTGTCTGTCGGTCTGTCCGTCAACACGATAAATTGAGTAAATCTTGACCGATTTTCAAAAGCTTTTTTTTTCCTGAAAGGTAGTCGAAAAATATTTCATGGGATTGACTCTGGGCACTGTCGGCCCAAGGGTCGCCGAGCTAGGGCCGCTTAAGTGGTTTTTGGTCTTTTGCACACTGATTTTCATAAATTTTTTTATGTTTGAAAGATCTGGGCATGACCGACAATTTGTGGAAGAAACATTTTTCGATTTGAATCTTTGGACTTAGCTAGGGCACTAAAAAAGAGTCTTTGTTAGGGCCCTACGTGTTTTTTGTACATAACTCGAGTAAATCTCTTCCGATTTTCAAAAACTTTTTTTTGTTTGAAAGATTTCGACACGGCCGACAATGTAAAGAAGAATTTTTGCCTGTGCTTAGGGCTCAAGTGGGCCTCATGTCGGTCGTAAGTTCGGCCCTAACATAAAAAAATGTTTTTTGCTATGTTGCAGAGCAAATTGAGGGAAACATTTTTGTAGATGGAAGTATGTATCCGAGGCCTCTACTTAAGGCCCTAGGTCGGCCCTAGCCCAAAACATAGTTTTTTGCTATGTTGTAGACAAAATTGAGGGGAGGTCAATTTTGTGCGTTCGGAGAATTTTTTTACACCGTTACTTCGGACGGGTTTTTCAAAATTTCCAGTACAGTCTAATGTGAACGCAATATTTACTTAAATACGTTCCAGTCTTTTCGTAACATCAACTCTGTTTGCCGCATCTATTCTGATACGTACGAGTCCCTTCTATGTTTATTGTGGATTCGTCATATAAGCACCAGGAACGATGCTCCCCACCTACACCTAGGTTGAAATTGGGGTGGTTACAAACGTCTTGGTAAACGCATAGGACCCATTTTCGAAGAATTTCGTTCTTCGTACGGGTCTAAACATAACCAAAGACCCGTACGTATCAGAATATATGTGGCAAAGTGACTCGAATGTACCTAAATGTACAATATACCCAAGGTAATGTCAAAAGCCCTACCGAACTACGTCTCAGACCATTCAAATCTAGAAAAGATTATATTCAAGGACTGGGCCATTTTCCCCTCGTGTTCTCTACAACTTTGCCTTTTACAGTAAATCTCCATATTGCATAGTTTAGGAAATATAGACGAAAAACTGTTTTCGTATATGGCCAAGAAACTCAATTTCGTCCATTCCATTGGTCCCAGTGCCCAGATCCCCGACCCGATTCCCACAAAAAAAATTTCCCGGTTTTGTGACATCAAATGCTTTCTGTCAGGAATTGTAGCAACAAATCACTCATGCAATGAAATAACTCTTCAATTTTATATTATAAATGAATAATCAAGAAGGCTTTTGAAATGAAACTGATCATAGAATGCAAAGATTTGTGTATAAAAGGAACGAAATTATGAGAATAAAATTCAGAACGAGGAGTTCACGGGGACAACATCCCCAAGCGAATCGTTTTCTTTGTAGAAAAGTGTTCTACAACCAGCGCTTGCGAGCTGGGGTGCATAACCCACTGGTTGTTGAACACTTAGCAGAACGTGTAGAAGTTGGAAAATATGTTCAATTATTAGCGCTTGCGGGCTGGGGTGAATAACCCACTAGTAGTTGAACATAAAAGTAGAGATAGAACGTAGAAGTTGTAACAAGTGGCGCAGACGGTAAAGAGCTATTTTAGAAAAATAGCATTCGCTACAACATTAAAGCTACTGGTTCCTGCGGGTTATACACAATATCTACCCAGTGACTTTATTGTTAAGACTTGAAACGGCCTGGGTAGTGTGAACTTTTCAAGTTGTCCAAAAGATCCTCCTAGGTTGTATAAAAATTTCTTCAAGATCGTACGACAGACGATTGCATAGGAGTGGAAGGTTAGATTTTACTGGGAATTTTAATTTTTGGTGGAGGAACTGAATTGAAACTTTAAATTTGTTTGGTGTCTATAAAAGTTTGGGTAAAGTTCTTCGTTGTAGGTGCTGTGGCTGAACTTAGATGAGCATAGGTTTGACAAAGGTTTATGGGATCAGCACGTTGACAATTTTTGGCAGAGATAGGAAGTTCTATCCTGATTTTACATAAATTTACATTAGCTTATGTAAAATTTGTGGAATATTGGAGTGAATTGTTTTATTTCTGAAAATTTTGGGAAATCTACGTTGAATGTAAATGGAATTGAGTTTCGTAAAATCGATCATATGTAAGTCACAGTAGCGAGCTGTTGAAGACAGTAACATATACATATGGGATGGCCTGTTGCTGCTATGGAAAATGATTTGTTAGCACTGGATCTGTTGGTCGTACCGTACGAAATTAGTAGGTCCTGGTCGTTTTGTGAAATGACTCAAAAAAAAAAAAAAAAATTGGTCGACCATAGCTGTTAATTTGACAAAATTGTACGTTGCTGTGGAAATTGATTTATCAGCACTGGATCAGTTGGTCGTATCGTATGTTACCATAATCATTGATCATAGTCATTTGATTGAGTCAATAGAAAGTGATTGGTCGCTGGTGTCCTTTTCAGACAAATCGCACATTGCTTTGGAAATTGTTCAGATCATACGTTGATATGGAAACTGGTTTTTGTGACTTCATTTTTGTATCGAATAAAATTGGTTGGCTTTCTAAGAACAAAGTCGCTTGTGGATCGGTTTGTTGTGTACGAGAAATTCGTTGGCAAGCAATAGTCATGTGGTCAAATCGTACGTTGGTATGGAAGTTCGTCATAAGATACAAAAGTGTTGATCATTAGTCATTTGATTAAATCACTCAAAGATTCGGTTGGTCATTGTTAACCTAGTCAAGCCTTACGAAATTGGTTCATCTGGTCGGTGTTCTTTGGGGCAAATCGTACGTTGCTGCAGAAACTAGTTCTTCAGTATTAGACATTTGGTCGTAACATACGGAAATTGGTTGGTCTTGTTGTCCATTTGGTCAAATCGTACCTTTGGTTTCATAACGAAGAAATTACGCATATGTAGAATTTGAACGAAGAGATAGGTATGAAATAGAAATGGGGTTATCGCTGGGGATGTTACCGGAGTCGGCTCACCGGAGTGCGGATTGGGAACAAGCAACGATACCTCTCAAGAAACTTCGATTTTCAGACCCTGACTCTTGTGGGTGTTCAACAAGATATTGGACATGAGAAATCAAATATCGTCAAATATTCGGCAGTATATACGTCACTAATTGCATGGGAAAAAATCGGCGGATAACTAATACCAAGGATCAAGGAGATTTATTGGATGGTGGGAGTCACCTCTTCAAAAGCTGAGCGAGAAAGTTAAGGTAATAAGTAGATGTTGAGTTCCGAGAAGTCAATGGTTCGATTGTCAAGAGAAGTCGATGGTCTAGAGAAGTCAATGGTTCGATCGTCAAGTGAAGTCAAGTAAACTGGAAGTGAAAGGTGGCTGAACTGGTTTGACACCATGGAAAATGCAGCGAAGCAGTGGTTGTCAGAAGTTAGTCAATTGGTCTGGAATTTGTGTAGCAGCAATAGAACTAAAAGGTTAGTGGACTGGTCCGACACCTTGAAAATCGCAGCGAAACAGTGGTGGCCCAGCATCAGCGAATCAAAGGTAGACGAGATGGAAACCAGTTACTATGAAAACAATGGGTTTCAAGCATGCAAAGATCGACCGAAGTAGGGCAGGGGCTATTGGCGCCTTGGTGGCAATTTGGTTGACCTTAATAATTTTAAATAATATTAAAGGTCAAGGTGGGAGTATGTCAGGAATTGTGGCAACCAATCACTCATGCAATGAAATAACTCTTCAATATAAATTTAAATGAATAATCAAGAAGGCTTTTGAAATGAAACTGATCATAGAATGCAAAGATTTGTGTATAAAAGGAACGAAATTATGAGAATAAAATTCAGAACGAGGAGTTCACGGGGACAACATCCCCAAGCGAATCGTTTTCTTTGTAGAAAAGTGTTCTACAACCAGCGCTTGCGAGCTGGGGTGCATAACCCACTGGTTGTTGAACACTTAGTAGAACGTGTAGAAGTTGGAAAATATGTTCAATTATTAGCGTTTGCGGGCTGGGGTGAATAACCCACTAGTAGTTGAACATAAAAGTAGAGATAGAACGTAGAAGTTGTAACAGCATAGTTAAGGAAATATAGACGAAAAACTGTTTTCGTATATGGCCAAGAAACTCAATTTCGTCCATTTTATTGGTCCCAGTGCCCAGATCCCCGACCCGATTCCCACAAAAAAATTTTCCCGGTTTTGTGACATCAAATGCTTTCATTTGACTCCAAAATGAGGAACTTCCGCGCTATACTTGCTGACATATTTGCGAGAAAGTTTCATCGACCCTCGAAAATTTCATGTCCGACCTCATCTTCTTCGGCCATATCTCCGGAACTACTAAGCCGATTTTGCTCATCTTCGAACTTGAGTCATGGGGGGCATGTACCTTTCAGAGAGAAAAAAGTTTAAGCTGATCGGTTGAGCCATTTAAAAAAAATGTGAAGACGGACGGACAGACAGACGGACATTTTTTTTGCTGATTCGTCGTCTCTAGACGATAATAGATGCATTCTATCAACTCCCACCTCGACCTACCCCAAGTTACAATAAAATTGTTTGTAGTAACCGCATAGGACCTTTGTACTTCGTACAGGTCCAAATATGAAAGTGCTTGTAGTACTCACCACAAGCTGTAATATATCTCAAGATAATTGCATTGATTTGAGTCCTCCTTTCTCGAAAGACATACTCAAACACAACGTTTTGCGTATATAAATCTATTTATTGATCAGTAAATGCTTCCGCGTCTTTATCCCTCTCCATTTTCGGTTTCTTTTCCACTCCACACTACCCGCTAGTGTGTATACTTCGTTCATCACAGTGAGCACCGTTTAGATTTCACGGGATTTAGAAAAGCACACCGTGTATAAGCTTGTTGTGTGACTTCAACGCTGCCATTGTAACATAATTCGTAGAACATTCCACGCAAGTAAATCGCTTAAGATTGAAGTGCCTGCGCAAGTGAACTAAAACATGATTTTTCTGGGCAAATGTGACTCCGCACTCATCGCAGATAAATGGCTTCACTTTAGTGTGCAGAAACTTATGTTTGTCCAAAGTATCCCTTCGGTTGAAGGCTTTGCCACATTCATCACAAACGAAACAATTTTCGCCGGTGTGGGACCGCTTGTGGTGTTTGAGTGACGATGCCGACGCAAATTTCGCTTCGCATTCATTGCAAGGGAAAGGTTTCTTTATGAAACGTTGCTTTCGGGGGTAAGTTTTCTTATCAATTTTTTCAGAAGGCTCTTCAGATGCCAATTGTTCAACAAAAATGTTGGTGGATTTACTGTCAGAAATCTGTTGCTCTGTTGAATGAGTGTTCACTGTCTCATCACGCATGTCGATTTGTTCCTGCACCGAGACTTCTTCACTTAAGTCTTCAAATCCACCGTCGAATACGCCGCCAATATTTCCGTTATTGCACTTCTCATCCATGGAATAGTCTTTGGTCTCCAACGATGCGATGGTTTCAATTCCAGTTTCACTTTCAGCATCAGTTTTCGTTTTTGGTTTCGATCTCTTTGGTGTAGTTGTCTGCACCTTCGCTGTTCTTCCGGAATGTGACCTTTCATGTTGCCTCTGTCCAGTTCTCGTAAAAAATTTCTTTGCGCAAAAACTACACGGAAATGGTCTCTCACCGGTGTGCTTTAATTTGTGAGATTTAAGAGAAAGTCTTGAGGTAAACGTTAAGTCACATTCATCGCAAAGAAATGGCCTCTCCCCAGTATGAGTTCGCTTGTGATGATTTAGCAGCCATAACCTGGAGAATCTCATATCACATTCATCACAGGCGAACGGTCTTTTGCCGGTGTGTGTTATCATGTGCGATGTCACTTGATGTTTCAATAGAAATCTTTTGTTACATACATCACATGAGAATGGTTTGTCGTCACCGTGCGTCCATTTGTGGATCTTTAAAGAACGTTTTACTTTAAATCTTGCGCCGCACTCATCGCAAACAAAAGGTTTCTCGTTGGCATGTGTCAATTTGTGTTGTTTAATTCCACCCTTTTCGTAAAATTGCATCCCACATACATCGCAGGCGAATGTCTTTTTTCCGGAATGGCGACGTTTGTGCTTCGTGAGACCATTCTTTGAGGAAAATGTCTTGCCACATTCGTCGCAAACGAATGATTTATCTGATTCGTGTGTCAGTCGGTGCGCTTTTAAATCACAATGTTGGACGAAGATTAGTTCGCACTTCTCACACGATAAAGAATGATTTTTTTTATGTCTCTGAAGAGTAGAATTGAGAACAAAAGCTTCTCCACATTCATCGCAAACAAACGGCCGCTCGCCTGTGTGTCGTCTAAGATGAGTCCGAAGATTCGGTTTTCGTAAGAATTTTTGTCCACATATGTCGCAGGAGAAGGGTCGTTCGCTGGTATGCGTCAATTCATGAATTTTCACGTAACTCTTGTATGCAAATTGCTTTCCACACTCATCGCAAGCGTATGGTTTTTTGCCAGAATGCCAAATTGAGTGTATTACGAGACCACTCTTACCTTTAAATTTCTTGTCACATTCGGCGCATTCGAAAGGCCTTTCGCCAGTGTGCGACCGCTTATGTATTTCAAGGCTACCCCTGTTAAAGAAATATCTTCCACATTCTTCGCACTTGAACTTTTTCTTTCGTCCATTGACTGCTGATTTTTCATACTGTGGAGGAATTTGTTCAGGTTTTTTGGCAACGACTACATTTGATTTTACTGCTGGCGGCACCGCGCTGGATATAGTAGAATCGTAATCACATAGCGTGGCTTCCGATTTGATGCTGGGGGTTACGGAAAATGATTCTTCGGTGTGTTCGATAGTAATCCCGACTTCTGATTTCACAGGGCAAAGAGACGAAGGCTCCACATCAACCGGTTCAGTTTTTATCCAAATTCCTTCCATGGAACGTATTTGACCTAAAAAAATCGTTTTATTATTTACTCAAACTTTTATGCTCGAAACGTAGCTGGGTGTTAAGTAGAATTCGGTCCGCAAAATTCTCAAACATCTGATAACGAATCTTTGGTTAATCAAACCTAGCAAGATAAGGATATTGCCCCGCTCAACCCCCTAGCTTCCCGATACCGAGTTTAGTGCAAATATTTCAAAAATTTTTGTGGTCTTTCCCAATGAATGGATTAATACAATTTTGCTGGGTGAAGCCCTTCAAAAGCTTGATACAGACGTAATTTCTGCAACAATTTGTTCGTAGTGTCCATAGGAGACTCAGTAAATGGTTTTACGATGGCAGGTATTGATGAGAAAGACTCTGGCCGAATGAAAGTCTGCACCAAATAAAATATTTACCCATCAACTCCTTGTCGAAGTGCCCTTGAAGCCTTTTGTAGGAAGAACTCTAGCCTTAACTTTAATTTTGAAATTTGACAAGCCGAACTCAATATTTTACAAAAGATTTAAATAACACATGCAACTCATATGAGCACACAAGATGTAAATATGTCAACATATTCTTCGCCACGCCGCGCAAGTTTATTATGACATTTGTGAGATCAGCCGAGTTCGGCAAATTTTCGAAAATTCTTTGTTGTCCCAGCAATGAAAAGTTGCACACTTCAAGCGATATCATTAATTTTGGATGGGAACTTATTGGAAATGGTTCACGAGAGTTTTTTTATCTTTGAATTTCTTGTCACATTCGGAGCATTCGAAAGGCCTTTCGCCAGTGTGCGACCGCGTATGCATTTCAAGGCTACCCCTGTTTAGATTTATCAGCTTGGGACGATCGTTTTACCAATCTTGAAACACAGATCTGACGATCCTTTGTTCCTTTCCCGTTCATCATTTAAATCATCTTCCCTACTGAAGTTAGTTAAACCTCCCGGTCGCCTCCAAGAACTTGCTCAAAGTAGCTGGTTCTAGGTTAGCAACTTCGGACGGTCTTACAACATACCCTCCCAGCAGCCTGCGCCTCAGTTGGAAGAAACTGGGACATTCACATAATACGTGAAATCCCGTTTCTTCCTCTAAGCCGCACGCACACATAGAGGTCGCCGAGAGCCTAAGCTTTTTCATGTGCCCATTCAGCCCGCAATGTCCAGTGATCGCACCCACCACTCTCCTGATGCGACTCCTGTCCATCCCTAGCAGAGATTTGGCCCATTTCACATTAGGTTTCGGGAAAAAGCGCTTGGTGTGGATACCACCATAGTATCCTTCCCAGCGCTCCACATGCTTCCTCATCACCCAGCTCCCCAGCGCTTCTACACGTGCAGGTCGAGTAATCGGCAAAAACGGCTCAGGGCCGTGACCGAGAGCTTCGGCACCCGCCTTGGCTAGCTCATCAGCTTTTTCATTCCCCTCCACGTCAGAGTGCCCAGGTAACCCAAACTAAAGTGATCTGATTCCTCAGACCCATTTCGTTCAGGTAATCTCTGCACTCTTTCACTAGCTTGGAGGTAACTCTAGGCGACATCAGCGCCTTGATCATTTCCTTACTGTCCGAACAGATAAGCACCCTCTTGTCGTGTGTTCCAACAGGCAGAGTCTCACGAGCTGCTGACAGCACCGCGAAGATCTCCGCTTGGAGCACACTAGCAAGAGCCCCCAGATAGAAGCAATTTCCTCTCCAGAGCCCATGCCGTATACACCATCACCTACTCCTTCACGAGATTTCGATCCATCTGTAAATCTAACCACGCAGTTCCCGGGAAGACTCGCTGGCCATCCCCTAAGCCATTCTTGCCTACTGGGAACTTTCGCTTCAAAATTCCTGTCGAAACAGGTTACCACAGCCATGTCGTCTCTCTGCATTTCAAACACCGGGATCGATATTATCGTTGCAATCTTACCATGCCCAATGTGAAAATTTGGAGTCCACATGCCATTCTGCATCAGCCTATCAGCCGTGGCAAAAGCTTTCGCTTTAACCACAATATCGATAGGAGGCAGAGCCAGCAGCGTCTCCATCGCTAGGTGTGAGGTGGTTTTCATAGCGCCCGTGGTATAAATACACACTAGCCTTTGAATCTCACTTGACAGTTTCCTAGCGCATTCCACATCTAGCCTTGGCCACCACGCCACGCAACCGTGGCTAATCATCGGCCTTATCACAGCCTCATAAATCCACAGAATTGCTTTTGACGGTAGGCCCCACTTTCTCCCGAAGGAGTTCCTGCAAAGCCAAAAAGCCGCTACCGCCTTCTGCGCCTTATCCTTGACATGAGCAATCCAATTTAGTTTGCTATCAAGCGTCACTCCTAAGTATTTTACCTGCGGAGCTAAATCCAGCACCTTATCGAAGAGCCTGATTTCACCGACCAAATTTGATCCTGAGCGCCTTCTGCTGAATAGCATAAGATCTGTTTTGGCCGGATTGATTTTCAGACCGTTCTCACGGCACCATCTCACGACCACTCTCAAAGCTGCTCTGACTCTGTCACCCAGCGTGCTCTCGAATTTTCCCCTAACTAAAATCGTCAGGTCATCCGAATAGCCCTGCGCATAGATTCCATCGTCGTTCAGCTTTCTGATGAGAGAGTCTATCACTATACACCACAACAAAGGCGATAGAATCCCGCCCTGAGGGCAGCCTTTCGCTACCCAGAGATTTTCTTTGTGACCACAAACCTCCGCCTCAACAGTCCTATCTCTGAGCATGCTACTTACCCACCTAACTATCACACCTCCCACTCCTCTCTCCTCGAGCGATCGGCGAATAACATCAAAATTCGTATTGTCGAAGGCACCTTCAATGTCCATAAAACATCCCAGTGCCACCTCTCCAATCGAGAATGATGTTTCCACCTTTGCTACCAGCCTGTGCAAGGCGGAATCCGTGGATTTGCCTGACTGGTAAGCATGCTGATTCGAGTGTAGCGGGAAGACCGCCAGAACTTCATCCCTGATGTAGAAATCTATCAGTCTCTCAAGCGTTTTCATGACGAAAGACGTGAGGCTGATCGGTCTGAAGTCCTTGGCAGTGAAATGCGATGGTTTTCCTGGCTTAGGGATAAACGTAACCTTACCTTTTCCCACTTGGTTGGAACGTAACCTAGGGCTAGGGAGCTACGTAGTATCTCACACAGCGGCTTCAGCAGAATCTCTCCACTTTCTTTCAGCAGAGCTGGAAAGATACCATCACTGCCAGCTGATTTATACGGCTTAAATTTGCCTATAGCCCACCTTAACCTTTCTATGGTGATGATTCTCCTGGCTAGCGACCAACCCTCTTCCGTCGGGGGAACGATGTTTGGCAAGCTAGTTTCGGATTTATCTTCTCCACAGCCAGGAAAGTGAACTTCCAGCAAGTGCTTGGCCGTCTCACCGCCACTCCCTGTAAAGCTCCCATCTGGTTTTCTTAAAGAGCTCGGAAGTAGCCTAGAGGCTTTGGCAAGGATCTTGTGGATTCTGGCATAATCTGGAACATGTTCCATTTCCGCACAAAATCCCTTCCATGCTTCTCTGGCCCTCCTCCAAACTGCTTTCCTGAAAGCCTTTTGGGCAGCCTTGTAAGTGACCCAGTCGGCCTCAGCTGCCGTTCTCATGGCTTTGTTCCATGATCTCCTCGCAAAAAGTCTGAGCTTTTTGATTTCTCTACACCAGAGTTTACCGCCCTTCTTTCGAATAGCTTTCTGCTCCGGGCATGAGTTTTCATAGGCGTTCGTCAGCAACTCTGTGATAACATTTACTGCATCATTGAGCTCTGCCGATGATCTCGGCATCACTCTTTCCAGCTTTGTCTCCACATGTTGTTTCAGAAAGTTCCTATACTGTTCCCAGTTCGTTCTTCTGGGGTTCCTGAATTTCACCACTTTCGTCTCTCAGCCCCTCAGCTTGAACTTGATAGTTCTATGGTCCGAAAAGCTGGGCGTCAGAGAAACTCTCCATGAATCAATTTGATCGACTAGGTTCTCTGAAGCTAGGGTGATATCCAGTACTTCTTTACGATTCTTAGTGACAAACGTCGGTATGTTACCTCTGTTCAAAATTCTAAGATTCGAATTCGCTATGAATTGCAGCAGGAGATTTCCCCTAGGATTGATGTCCGTACTTCCCCATACTGTATGATGTGAGTTCGCATCACAGCCTAGTATGATTGGTACGTTCTTTTCCTCAGAGAATTCTATCGCTTTCATCAGTAGCTCTGTGTGCGGTGTGCCCGCCGTATCGGGCATATAACAAGACCCCACTAGCAAGTCTCCCCCATGAACATTTTCACGAGTAATTCTCACTACAGTGGTGTCTTCGTCCGAAAATTGTCGCATCAGCATCGTTTGCAGGAAGGGAGCCGTGTAAATAGCCGCTCTCGTTCTGCCACCGTTGCCTCCGTAAAAACTCTGTTCTTGTGGACACCGAAGCCCATTATTTTAGAGTTATTTACCCAAGGTTCTTGGATTAGCACTATATTTGTATGCCCCACTGTTATGTCACGGCATAGATTAGCCGTGGCAGCTTTACAGTGTTGCAAGTTAATCTGCACAAATTCAATTTCTCGGGTCATTGTGAACATCAAGAAAGATTTCAATTGTTGCCTGAAGGAGTTCTCCCCAGATTTAGGGAGCTCTCCTTCAGTTGCACCTTACGGCTATTTCCAGTAGGTTTCATGGGTCCCGTCTTAGAACTAGCCCCACTATTCCCACCTTTAGTAGCTGCAGGTGTGCTAGACCGACTTTTGGAAGGAGCCGATGAAGCAGTTCTGATCTTGCGATCTCGACTGTTCTCATCAGCTCTGTCCTCAATCGTAGTTTTACCTGAAGTAGTGCCTCCTGTTGCCAGGGAGCCCATCTTCAGTTCCTCCATACGGTCACTCATGGTAGATGTTGAGGGTCCCGTCATTTGACTAGCTCCCGTACCTCCACCATTCGTAGTCGCAGGTTCATTACACTGGTTTCGGGACGAAACCGACGAGTCTTTCATGGTCTCTCGACCATTGCTGGATTTGTCAGTTTTTTCCCTTACCAGTTCTTTACCTTTCCCGGTAACAGCCGTTCCGTCAGCCTTTGAAGTTTCCACCGTCGAAACAGTAGCCACTTCATTAGCATTTTCCGTTACCGTTTCCGTTTTCTTCCCAGGACCGTCAGACGGTTTGTCCAGTCTGAATTGTATTTCATCGAGAAGCCAATACGCTTTGAAGCCTCTCTCTTGTAGCAATTCAGCTGAAGTTTCATCCACCCGTAAGTGGATTTTTGTCCTGTCACCCCAGTCTTCGATGTACTTTATTTCCCACCTCTTGGTCAGGAGATGAGGGTTGTTTGACCGCAGGATGTCCATGAAATATTTCCCTGATGTACGCCACGGAACCACCACACTCATCCGTAGCAAACGTTTGGGCTTATATTTCGCTTCCCACTCACTCTTCGTCACTAGTTTCAGTGACGCTCCTTTCCAGGGCTTCAGTTTCGGTACGATGAGACGTAACCATTTCACCGTACGATCATCGGCACATTTCAGTTCGAGTTCCGATTCGCCCTCCCGCTTCCCACTGAAACTTGGAGCGATCTTTCCCGTACCGATAAACCTCTCCAGTTCCCAAACAATGTTTCCCAAGACC
>WJQU01006056.1:0-25100 GCA_029228625.1 Pseudolycoriella hygida
AACACAGCTACGGAAAACGTAAGATTCTAGAAGCGCTAAATATTATTTCCAAAAATACCATGAACTTTAGAAAAGACACCGAAAACATTAGTGCAGCATACCACAGTTTATTAAAAGACAAAGCTCGTCAAAGCTAGATAAAAGTTCCATCCATTTCATGTGCATTCGTTGAACCCAGGGACTAAAATAAGGAACATCGCAGGTGGGAAAATACCCACCTGCGCCCCTCACCTGCCCATTGTGCCCACCTGCGGATTCAAAATTGCCCCGAACACAAAATGAAAAAAAAATATACAGATGAAGAAAAAGAAATTAACGATAATAAATTTATTTAAAGCGAAAAAAAAACTGCTCACATTGGCGCAGCCTGTAAAAAAACGATCTTTTCAACAACAAATTACAATAAATAAAATTCATCTACTCTACTATTCCCTAATGTTGCCAGGATGCAAGCCGCATTGCCTCTCTGAATAGCGATTGAAATCTTCTGTAATAAGAAGTCTTTCGAGCGTGATTCCCCTGAAGCTGCTCTCATTAATGACCCTAGTTTGCCTATGAATTTCTTCGTTTCTGGACCCATGCAACCTAAAGTTTCAAAAGCAATAGGAGTGAATAAATAATTTTCTTTTAAAGATATATAATGATTATGCTTATGTCTCTCCGCGTTGTCGGCTATTGAACGCGCTTTCCTAGAAGATTCAGTGACGTATGATCGAGCTAACGTGTCTCGAATAGTCACATCCCAGAGAAGAGACTTTCCCTGACTCCACGGAATTAGGGTCATACCATCAGGTCGTTTGCCATCATCTCGGGAAATACCTGGTGGTTGTATTATATTTGGGAATCCTGCAGAAGAAAATGCATGAGAAATAATTTTATTGACTTCGTCGTGCCAAGTAATTATCCCTGCTTTTTTCTTGCAAGTCAAACCATGCAAGCCGTCCTTTTTAACCATAAAGCCACAAATGTACTCATGTTCCTCACATAGTTGAGAGCCTAAGCGAAGACCAACAGCAATTCCCGCGGAATTGTTATCTAATAGCAAACCTGTATTACTCGATGGGACCACCCGCAGCCACTTTGAAGATTCATTAGTAGATGACGCAAGTAGTCTTGCACGAGTCACAGGTTCACTAGAATCAAACATCCCAGAAAACTTGCTGTTGATCTTTATTATTTAAAATTATTAATTAATTATTAATATTTATTAATTAAAAATAGAGTTTATTAGTACATTACGTATGTGCTTCCAAATTTTTGTTTCGACTCGTAGGGAGGTTGCTGCATGAGCCAAAGGCGAATGCTGTAATCCTACGAGTCAAAACAACGAGTTGCGAGCACTTACGTACAATATTTTACATGTTGATGCTCGGTAAATGCGTTTTCCGAGTCGCTAGCGACGAGGTAATGGCGCATTTACCGAGCAGAAACATGTAAAGTAATTTATCTGAAAGCGGCCGGGCCGGTATGGTGTATTTATCGGCCGCAAAATAGGCCGATAAATGCATTGTTGTTTGAAGAAATAAATTACCTGAATTTAATGCGAAATTATAGTTACTGAAGCCAATAACAACGAATTAATTGAATTTCATGTGACATTATGCTCACTATATACCGACAAATATGTGCTTTGTACGAATGACGTATTCCTGAATCAAAATAAAGTTTTATCAAAATGCTCCGACCGGTGCGACGAACTGATTAAAGAAATGAAGAGAAAAGGACTCTCAAGAACTTACAATGACAAGAGCGATCCACAATGAGTTCAAACCAGATATCAGATGACTCTGGTTAGATTTTTCAATAGAACTTTATTTTGATTAAGGAAAAATATAGCAAAACGACTCTATGCAGTGATGTATGACTGAATGGTATGAAAAAGGAATGAATTTTGCAAAGCTGTATTTTTCAAAAAGTCTTTGCCTATATTCGTAAGAACATTTTCATGAATTTTCACTTGGTTAGTACTTTTGATCGAACAATTTCTGGCCAACTATGATTTTTAAAAAGGCGTTTTTATGTTGATTCCAACGTGGCCTTTTTAATAGTACCAAAATTTCATTAAAAGACATAATTCTACACGAAATCGGTGTACTATTGTGGAAAAGGAGGAGTCACAACCTAAGGGTGCTTTCAAAATCCAGAAATCCTTACATTGTACTAACCTCTCGTAATTTTCATGAATTTTAACGAATTTTCGAGACTTTCATGAGAAGAATTCAAGAATGCAGACAATGAAATATATCGGAAATACTGTTGCACACAATCATGCATATAATACCAATTCGCGCAACATGAAAAGTACTGTAAATCCGAAATTGTTGTTTCACCTATACCGACCGCTTTTTCAGATAAACCAGCATATTGAACAGGCCATTGTAAAATAATTTTTTGAATATACAGGAATAACATACAAACAAACAATTACGCAATCTCGGAATGTTTTTAATGAAATAGTTTTGAGAACTGCTTTTTGACTCGTGTAGTTATATTCCTCGCCTTCGGCTCGGAATCTAAACTCTACCCTCGTCCAAAAACAGTTCTCAAAGCTTTTTGCTTAAAAACATTCCTCGATGCGTAATTATTTGTTTGTATGTTATTCCTGTATATTTAAAAATACAATTATTTAACGCGTCACTTACTGGCCTGTTCAATAATCTACTATTACGTACGAGGTAGTAGGCATGTAAGTCATTTCCGAGTGAGTTAAGTACATCTACAGTCAAAAATTCTGAGCTAAATTGTTAACATTGTTTAGAGGCGCCAAATATGGTTCTCGCTTATCGAGTTAGAAATTCTTATCCACGGTGTGCTATGATAATTTCAGGGGATGCTTAGCACCCTTCTAGATAACTTGATTTGGAGTTTGTTTTGTTTCTCAAATGAAAATTGTCTTGCCATAATATATTAAAACATCTTCAACTTTTTCTTGATTTACTTCTTCACACAATGCAGCCTTTTGTCACCATCTGGTGCAGGTGACACCTCACTCTGAAAATATTTCTTTGGCGCTACAAATTTTGGCGCCCCAGCGCTTGAAATTTTGGCGCCCCAACGCTTGGAATTTTGGCGCCGCAGCGCTTGGAATTTTTACGACCTTTCGTCAAATTACCCACCTGCGGAAAAATCCGTATTTTAGTCCCTGGTTGAACCTCTTATAAATCATAACGCTTTCTTGTAATACTCTCAAATATTTGTCCTATTCATGTAATAATATCTTCGTCATTTATATTAGTTTATTTTATTTTGTTCAATTATAATTTATTCAAGTGTTTTTTGATGCAGAATTTCAAAATTCGAAGGTTATTGTTAGTAGTCTTTTAAAATTTGAACTGCTCCAAACTATTGAGCTTTATAAAATTGTAAATAAGCTCAACAGACTGATAAAGTTGCGAAACGTCTCAAGACATATTTATTATTTTGTTGCATATTTCTATTCTAACACTCGAACACGTTGAAGCGCTCAATCAAACGATTCAAGCAACAAGTATAAATTTTAGGTCGGTTATAAGGCGCGTTGAAATTTTAAAATTCTCATCAAATTCGATGAGAACGTATGAAAAATTTGACATTACATGGGATTTGGCCTACATCACTGCTAAAGACTACGATATCGAAGAGAAGGAACCAATGCTCCCTCGTAAAAGAAAATTACGGTTACGTTTTGACACTAATCCATTTTGAGCATATTTTCCTACATCTCAAAGAGTTTATTTAGAAGTTATTGACCAAATAACTGCAAGTACAAATACTCGATTCAACAGTAAAGTTTACAAAATTCTTTCAAAAATGGAAGATTTTGCCACAAACTTGACTATAATTTCTATATAGGTATTTACAAGAGCATAAAGACATTCGCGAATTTTGTTCAGAATACACAAAGTTTATTAAATTGATTGGAGAGCGTCAGATTGCAATCACTAAATCCAACAAAAACGCTCAACACCAGGGCCTATTTTTGTTTCATTAAAATTCTTGAAAATTCATAAAATTTTATTATTCATTACTTTCGACCCTGTTAGGGCTACATTAAATTTAGGATAATATCATTTTAATACAGAAAATTAAAAATACGAAAATTTTACTGCTGATGTACTGATGGAGTCTTCTGGGTGTTCTTCGCCCTTTTTTAGTAGGAACATTAACGTTGTTTCAGTTCTTGCTACGAAGTGAGAGACCTCGTTTTCCTAGAAGAAGTGAACCTACAAATAAGGTTCCAGTGCTTTTACTAATAATCTGCTACACTGATAAATGAGACGTTGTAAAAGTTTACCTTCGATTGTACTGACGTTTTCTCGTTGAATTTCATCATGGACATTAATGCCCGAAGCGGATTCAACGACGCCGACCCTTCATTGTTTGGACACAATACCATGTAATGCATTCAAAAATCATGCCAATTCGATACACTCACTCTAATCGATACATCACGGTTGTCAGAACAACTCTACGAGAAATTAGAACGCTGTAAAGACGATCCTCTCGTGAGAGGTTGGGAGGAGTTGTTTCTTCAAACTGTTAAAAATGGAAATGAACCGACATTTTACGATATCAAACTGACTGTTTCTACTCAAACAAGTAGCGACGTTCATTTTATTTAACTCTCGTAAGAGGGAACATATTATCGACAAACTGTTTGGACACCTTAAAATAAGACTCGGCCTGGACGCTCCATTCTTGAACGCTATAGAACCATTTATGTCATTAGATTCCGCGACATTGCGAGAGAGCTTACAATTGTGTCACCGGACCATCATTGCTAAAGAGCGAAAATCAAACTTCACTTCTGGAAAAGTTGAAAAAATTGATTGAACTTTGTCCGACAGATTTAACGACGATAAAGATTGCTTTGGCTAGAACCGTTCGTCGCCACTAAGCCTTAATCGGCTGTCGTGTAACGATTGATAAGTGGGTAAAATTTTACTTAAGGGGGTTGGTGACAGAAGAGGATGAAGGACGTGTGGGTGTTAGGGGTGTAAACGGCCCTTTTCCTAATTCATAACTTCAAACGGTTCCCACTACTAAACCTGAAGTGAGCGTCACATATCATCAACATATTATTGTTAGGGGGTAGGGGGGTTAACCCCTAACGCCCACACTTCCCCCCACCCCGTCCGCCACCAACCCCCTAAAGTAAAACTTTACCACATGGGCTCGTTGGAAAAGTTCGACCCTTCACCGGCAGTGACTTATTGGTTTGCGCAGAAGAAATGGCATCCAAAGTCTAACAATAAAAGCAATTTGCAAGAATGGTTTAATGGTGTTTAGACCCGTACGAAGTACGTAGGTCTGATGCGTTTACTACCACGTTTGTTACATTGCGAATTCGAACCCGGGAGTAAGGGGGAAACTTTTTTTGTTGCCTCCAAATGACAAATCAGCGAAAAAAACAATGTCCGACTGTCGGTCTGCCTGTCCGTCAACACGATAACTTGAGTAAATCTTGACCGATTTTCAAAAACTTTTTTTTTTCCTGAAAGGTAGTCGAAAAATATTTTATGGTATTGAATCTGGGCACTGTCGGTAGTTTAAGTGGTTTTTGGTCTTTTGCACATAACTCGAGTAAATCTTTTCTGATTTTCATAAATTTTTTTTTGTTTGAAAGATCTGGGCATGGCCGACAATTTATGGAAGAAACTTTTTTTTAATTTGAGTCCTTGGACTTAGCTAGGGCACTAAAAACGAGTCTCTGCTAGGGCTCTATGTGTTTTTTGTACCTAACTCGAGTAAATCTTTACCGATTTTCAAAAATTTTTTTTGTTTGAAAGATCTGGGCATGACCGACAATTTGTGGAAGAAACATTTTTCGATTTGAGTCTTTGGCCTTAGCTAGGGCACTAAAAAAGAGTCTTTGTTAGGGCCCTTCGTGTTTTTTGTACATAACTCGAGTAAATCTCTTCCGATTTTCAGAAACTTTTTTTTTGTTTGAAAGATCTCGGCCGACAATTTATAGAAGAATTTTTGACTGTGCTTAGGGCTCAAGTGGGCCTCATGTCGGTCCTAAGGTCGGCCCTAACATAAAAAAATGTTTTTTGCTATGTTGGGGAGCAAATTGAGGGAAACATTTTTGTCTATGGAAGTATGTATCCGAGGCCTCTGTTTAAGGCCCTAAGTCAGTACTAAGGTCGGCCCTAGCCCAAAAAATAGTTTTTTTTCTATGTTGTAGACAAAATTGAGGAGAACATTTTTCTCTATTTGGAGGTCAATTTTGTGCGTTCGGAGAATTTTTTTACACCGTTACTTCGTACGAGTTTTTCAAAATTGCCCAACGGGCAATTTCCAATACAGTCTAATGTGAACGCAATATTTACTTAAATACGATCCAGTCTTTTCGTAACATCAACTCTGTTTGCCGCATCTATTCTGATACGTACGGGTCCCTTCTATGTTTTTGATCAACCAACAATGAAGAAAGACAAAGCTGCTGATCCAATTGTTCGATTTTGAGTCAGGCAGTATAGTTGTTCACATTAAAATTCAATAAAATTCATTGATTTCATCAAAATTTATTAAATTTCTTTAAAATTCATTAAAACTCATTAAAATTCATTAAAATTCTTTAATTTTGGGGAAAAATAGGCCCTGCTCAACACTAACGATAAAGGCAAATGTCAAGATTTCACAGACATGAATGAATGTTCGGTTTACTCTGTCACTTCGCAAAATTTTGTAATAATTTAGTGATTTTTAATCCTGGAGTAGCGTTGAACCTATTTTTTATTGTTGTAGTTCGTAAATATGATGTTTATAATGCTAGAGGCGGCGAGCTGGGCAATTTTTTTTGTCTCAATAGTGCATTATTGAATGATGAACACGTGATTCGTTTTACTTAACCTACAATTGCAAGAACCAGCGTTCAATGACTCAGTTGTCCATTAAAAAGACATATCAATTGTCCAGTTAACTGCCGCTAGCTTGGTGAATATCAGATTTACAAATTGCATTAATAAAATATTGGTTCAACGCTAGCACAGGATTAGTAATCACCAAATATTTCCAAAATTTTGTGAACTGACATACCAAACGAACGGATTCATTTCTCTCAAATGTTGGCATTTGTATTTATCGTTAGTGTTTAGCGTTTTTGTTGGATTTAGTGATTGCAATCTGACGCTCTCTATTAACATCGCCACAAACTGTATGCGTAGCGGAAAGATCGTTTTCTGGTCTAAACCGTGTAAAGACTTATCAACGGCCAGCAAAGAACAAACGATTTAGCATTGTTAAATTACCACCGTGAGCTCGCAAATAAGATAGATTTAGATGTAATTGCTAAAGGAGAACACAAACGAGCAATTTGAATTGTCGCTCTCAGCAATTCTGTGACATGAGAATCATCGAAATACGACGAATTTGCAATTTTGATGAAAATACGTGTGTGCTTTGACAGGAGAATCGCAATTGATGACGCGAATTAGAAAACTTTCTAATTTTCCGAAATCGGTGTTGACAGTTGTCGATTCTGAACATTGATCGAAATACAACGAAATTGCTCATCCCAGCAATTCATAATTTATCGTTTGTTTTCTGCTTAACAAGTTTATTCTTAAGTGTTCCACTCGTAAAAGTACTATTTCATTGAAAAGCGAAATGTTATGTGACATGTTTCTTGTTTTATAAAAGATATGAATTACAAAAAAACGCGGTATTTCATTCTGCCTGGGTTAGCAAAAATAGAAGTCGGCGCCACTGCAACATCGATTATATTTAGACTCTCACAAATGACCTTATGATTACTCTATGAATATCATATTTGGACAAATGAAATGGAAAGATAAATTACCTGACAACGTTAGGTCAGGAATTTATCAAGATAGTTGTAAGTGTTTTAGAATGGTATGAAGATGTATTAGAATGAAATATGATGAACTTGAAAGGGTGATGGGTTAACAGTAGCACTTGATGACTTCATAGACAATGAAAAACGACTGGCTCACCTCAGTTATCTCAAGTTTTTTTATCACATAAACAAAATGAAATTGTTGAGGTGCTGAATTGCGGGAATACAGCTCGTCCAAAATAAGACTGATAGGAAAAATACAAAACTTTTGTTTAAAACAAAATATTTGTACATCTCGTATGAAATTCATTTTGGACAAGCTGTAAAGAATTTTTCGGTTAAGAATACCGCACTTATCTAAGCATTCGAATTTGCACCCCGGAGAGAGAAAGCAACGATTGTAAATTTGCTTTTAATACTGAAAAGTCCGCATTGCTTGAAGTAACAGATATTTTCCCACAGGGATTACGCCGGAGAGGTATCATCTTTTGATGTACTATCTAGAAGATTGTTTTAAAAGGAAATAAACCGACAAATTGTTTAGCATTTTTGAGAAAGGATTATTTCAACAGTTGCCTTGTAATCTTTTGCAGAAAAATTTATCATAAGCTGTTCACTTCGAATCGATAGATACATTTGAAAATTGTTTTTAAGAATTCAAGTTCATTGTTTTATTCAGTATTACCACGACGTTTGTAGCAATTCGAATTTCGACCCCGAAGTAGGGGGGGGGGGAGCATCGATCATGGTCTTTAGATGACGAATCAATAATGAAAAACATATAAAGGGACCCGTACGTATCAGAATAGATGTGGCAAACAGAGTTGATGTTACGAAAAGACTTGAATGTATTTAAGTAAAATATTGCCTTAAGAGTTGTGTTTAAAATTACGTCCACATTAAGTTGTATTGGAAATTGGCCGTCCGAAGAAACGGTGTAAAAGAACCCGGACGGACGGACGGGCATTTTTTTTTTATTGCTGATTCGTCATCTAAGGATCATGATCGGGTCGAAATTCAACTGGTTACAAACGTCGTGGTAAACTTCGCTCTTCGTAGGGTATAAAAATGTCCGTCCGTCCGTCCGTCCGTCAACACGATAACTCGAGTAAAACTCAACCGAACTTTTTTTCCCTGAAATAGAGATGAGCTGGTTGCCCGATGTTGGTTTTGCAGGACTTGGGAAGCTTTCAAAGAATCCGAAAATAATAATTTAGAAGACAAACACGTCACTAGATTAGATCATAATTGATAAGCAATAGTCGGTGACTATGATCATATCGAATTGATAAGTTAACATACCCCCTCAATTTGATATATCATACACCCCCTCAAAGTAACTTCATACAAATGCATCACTGACACGATTAATTCTTCTCAGCTTAATGCGTCCAGCCCACTGCCATTGTCTTTTCATTTGCGGATAACGATAGCCCTCTGCTATCGGCAATAACCCTCCGTTATTGACTTTTCATAACGACGGATGACGACAGCCCACTGCTGCCGGCGATGACCCACTCACATCGACTTTTTGTTCGGATGGCGATGGCCCACTGCCATCGGCGATAGCCCTCCACTATCGACTTTCGGTCGGTTTGCGATGGCCCACTGCCATCGGCGATGGCGCTCTACCATCGGCTTTAATTATTTTACGACAGCCCAACTGCTATCGACTTTCTATACGATTATAATAGCCCACTGCTATTAGCGATGACCCACTCCCATCGACTTTTTGTTTCGGTTCACGATGGCCCACTGCCATCGGCGATAGCCATCCGCTATCGACTTTTGGGTCGGTTTGCGATGGCCCACTGCCATCGGCGATAGCCCTCCGCCATCGACTTTTGGTTCGGTTTTCGATGGCCCACTGCCATCGGCGATAGCCCTCTGCTATCGACTTTCGGTGACGACAGCCCACTGCTGTGGACTTACACACAATTCTGCATTTACCAAAAATTTGCCAAAATTTGTATCGTCTGCATTCACCAAAATTAGTTACAATTTCCACTAATTTGTACACGATCACAACTTCCGTGTCCTGGGCCCATAACCTGTTGGTTTTGCAGGACTTGGGAAGCTTTCAAAGAATCCGAAAATAATAATTTAGAAGACAAACACATCAGTACGAAAGAACAATTTAATTTAGAATGATTTCTTACAAAACTTGATCACTAGATTAGATCATAATTGATAAGCAATAGTCAGTGACTATGATCATATCGAATTGATAAGTTAACACCCGAAACTTCGAAAAACCCGACCCGAACCCGAATTCTTTTTTTCGGCTTCATAGGTTTCGGATTTCGAAAATTTTAATCGGGTCGGGTTCGGTCCGGGCCGGGTTTGGAAACAGTTCGGGTTTCGAAAAATTTTATCGGGTCGGGTTCGGTCCGGGTCGGGTTGTTGTATCATTTTATTCGGGTCCCGATCCTTTATTGACTTTTTATATTTTACAAAACTCGTCTAAATTTTATCATCTTACATTACACGAATTTTGTTTTAGTCTAAGGCCCGTGAAGAATGCAGACGCTGGGCCCAGAAATAATTTTTGTTTCGAAGTAATTTGGGTTGTGAGTTTCGAAAAACTTGAGTGTCTGGGTCGGTCCGGGTCGGGTTTTGAAACAATTCAGGTTACGGGTTTCGAAAATTGTAATCGGGTCGGGTTCGGTCCGGGTCGGGTTTTGAAACAGTTCGGGTTTCGGGTTTCGAAAATTGTAATCGGGTCGGGTTCGGTCCAGGTCGGGTTTAGAAATAATTCGGGTTTCGGTTTTCGAAAAATTTTATCGGGTCAGTTTCGGTTCGGGTCGGGTTTCGAAAAAATCGACCCGCTCATATCTACACTAAAAGGTAATCGAAAAATCTTTTATGGAATTGAATCTGGGCACTGCCCCCAAGGGCCGCCGAGCTAGGGCCGGTTAAATGGTTTTTGGTCTTTTGTACATAACTCGAGTAAATCTTTTCCGATTTTCATACATTTTTTTTTGTTTGAAAGATCTCAGCACGCTGGAATATTTAAAGTCTCGGTAATATTACGTAACTTACGTGTAGGGCAACCAAAATATTCAGAACGACTGAAATATGACGCGAATTGAAGTTCAACATAACGACACACTTTATTTTAGAAGAAGTTTGTTGGTATGGGGCCGTTCATAAATTACATAACACAAAAATTGATATTTTTCAGACTCCTCTCCCCCCGTAACGCTAAAAGAAGCAAAGACCCATTTTTGTTCTAACCGTAACGTTGGCCTCATACGCCCCATACTCCACTTGCGTTACGTAATTTATGAACGACTCCTAAAACAAGTTAAGAGTAAGAACAACATGCGCCTCTTACACTTTACCTAGTGATCGTACGGAAGTCAATTCCGCTATATTACAAACATCGAAGGGAACTAGTTAAGGATAATATAGACAGCCGATAATTTTACAAAAAACTGAAAAAGAGTATGGGAAGAAAGTGAAGAAAAAAATGTTTATTGGACCCGTACGAAGTACAAAGGTCCTATCCGTTTACTACAAACAATTTTATTGTAACATGGGGTAGATCGAAGTGGGAAGGGGGGATGCATCTATTATCATCTAGAGATGCCTTCCATGATTCAAGTTCGAAGATGAGCAAAATCGATCAAGTGGTTCCGGAGATATGGTCGAGGAAGTGACCAAAAACATGGTTTTTCGAGGGTCGGTGAAGCTTTTTCGCAAATATCTCAGCAAGTATAGCACAGAAATTCCTCATTTTGGTGTCAAATCAAAGCATTTGATGTCACAAAACTGCGAAAAAAATATTGTGGGAATCGGTACAGGGGTCTGGGCACTGGGACCAATGGAGTGGACGAAAAAGTTTAGGCTGATCGGTTTAGCCGTTTGGAAAAAAAGTGGAGACGGACAGACGGACAGACAGACGGACGGACATTTTTTTATTGCTGATTCGTCATATTTAGACGATAATAGATGCATCCCACCTCGACCTACCCCATGTTACAATAAAATTGTTTGTAGTAAACGTATAGGACCTTTGTACTTCGTTGGGGTCCAATAAACGTAATTCAATAAAATAGTGATAGAATGTAAACAACGAAACTCAAAAAATCTAAAATAATTATGTTAAGAATACTCTCTAATGTTTCTTTAAAAACTTAAAACAATTCTCGATGTAAATTTATTTTCAAGAAATTCAAATAAACCTAAACCTAAACCTAAGCTTGTTGGAATGGAAATTTGATTTAATTTTGTCCCAAAGGATTTTGTTTAACTTTTTTTGGGTTTGTGAACTGCGTCAAGCCCACCGCTACCGCTGCGGGCATGATAAACTTGCTCTGTGTCTAGTCATGTACTTGATGAACATTTTTCCCGAAAAGTAATCGAAAGTTAGGAATTGACTTCGAAATTGGTCACAAACGCCAGCCTGGCAATAATGCAATTAATGTAAATGTTGTACAAGTCGTGATACAATCAAGGAATCTCTCTTGGAAGATTCCTTTATTGTAAATAGATTTTTAATGAACAATTTGAATTTCATTAATCTTTGTGTAAATGATCTGATAAGACGTGATGTGAATGAAGGTATGGTATAAGCTCTGTAGTTCCGAAAATCGAAACATGTAAACGATTATACCACCAATTATTGAATAATTTTTATTATTGGTTTCTAGGTGACGAGATGATGTATGGTATAGTTGAATGCTGAAGAAAAATGTTTATATCCGAATCATTATTAATATTTTCGTTTGTTATAATCTATTGGTGAAATCGCTGTTCGCACATTGTTTTAATACACTCCGTATTCATACCTACCATAGAGAATAATCACTTTTCTCTGGGTATCAGAACACCTTGTCTTATTTATGAATATAAACAATAATCGTAATCAATATACATTCCAATCATCGACTTTAGTCTGATGAACGGTGTCGTTAGCTCAGCAGGCACACTAGAGTTTCATATACAGTTAGTTAATGGGATAATATAGCAATCGATCATTTTAACAATTTTTCTTCGGTATTGATCAATCCACGATCTATAAAAATATAATTTTTAAAATTAATTTGAAGGATCTCGCTACGTTTGTAATTTTATCATCGATAAGACTCGTCTTATATCACATCAAGACCCTTTTAACGTGTACGCAATCGGTAAGTTGAAATAAACGATGTGCGATGCGATAGGTAAATGGCTCATAACCAAGAGTAGTTGGTGAATTTTCTGCGATATATATGTTTTGATGTAGTAGTACATTTTGCTTCTCAAATTTCCTAAATTTCATGCATCTTTAAATCCATTTTCGTGATGCAGAGCCTATTTCTGAGAAATTTTTTCTTTAATTTCTCTAATTTCTGTAATTTCTCTAAATTTTCATTATTTTCACAATGCAAACATTTCGACACATTTGAATGTTAATTTTTCCATGTTGTAGCAATTTGATATTTGATAGAACAATTTTTTTACACTTTTCTGGATTCATTATTAACTAAAATCACATAATAACTTAACTAAAGCAGAGAAAAGCACATAGATGCTAGAAGAAATGTGAAGCAAATATAAACCAAACAAAGCTAAAATAGATAAAAAAAATTATTGACGAACATTCCTTCCCTTCCGTATTTTTGGAGCATTATTTCCATTTTCAGGAATGTTTCTATACTGACGAAGACTATATCTAGATTTTCGGGTAACACCAACACCTACAAATCCCGAGATAAGAGCAAAAATTAGAGATCGGTTTCTTCTAAAACATAGCTTTTTTTGTTACCTTTAATTAGGACTCTTCATTCTAATTGCGTTGATGAACTAGCATCTTTTGTTGAGATTATTATTATTATTATTATTATTATTATTACTAGTAAATACCCCCGCCCCTAAGGGCTACGCGGACATTAATCATTCTTCGCAATAGGGCTCTCCCACCTGACCTACCTTACGGGAGCCGCAAGGAAGAAGAACTTGAAACAGCTTCAAGTACTGCAGAACAGATGCCTTAAGCACGTGTGTAAGCTAGCCTCGATGACTCCTACATCCGACCTCTTCAATAAGCACTGCGAAGGAGTCCTGAACATCTCGAGCTTATACAAAGCAAGTCTCTGCAAATTTGTGCATGAGTCCTTGCAGCGGAGTTCGCATAGTACCATCCCCATAGAAGTGCAGAGGCACCGCTACGAAACGAAGCGAAAGCGGAGGGTCATTCCAACTAGGGCACGGACCATACAAGGAGCGAAAGCGATCTCATCGACAGGTTATGCTCTTTATAATTCGTTGCTATACAAATTTCTAGACCTCATTAAAGAATGGCTCGTGCGCCAGCAGTTCCCAAGCTAGGCCTTTGGGGCTAATTTGGCTATTGGCTCAAGACGTCCTGTTTACAGTTGTTTTAAGAAAGAAAGATGAAATATAAAGTATCGAGCTAGGAGTGGGGGCATGGTGCTCGCTCTGAGGGCGCCGTCTCATCACTACTGTCCCCCGTTTCCACTGTTACCGACTCTAATGTCAATACGCTGCTCAAATTTGAATGAATTAAATTTTTTCTTTTTTCTTTTTTTCCCTTATCCTGATATGTCGTCAAATGACAATAATAAGATGTGAATTTTGCTTTACAGTATATAATTTCTGTCGGATTTCTTGTTTAATTATCAGTGATTTTCTTGACCGATTCATATTACTCGATTTTAATATTTCTAGCAAAAATTATCATCATCATCATCATCATCAAACTTTATAGACCGTTTATACCTTCCGGTGTGGGGTCTTTAAGCCGCAACCCGGTGGTCATTGACCACCCCCCTCCATACCCTTCTATTCTCTGCCAAGGAGATAGTTTGCTCGCCCAGTGAAAGCCCCCTAACTTCTAAATCTGATTTAATTGAGTCTATGAACCTTCTCCTTGGCCTACCCCTAGGACGTACACCCGGGACCTGTGCATTCAATATCCTCTTTGGGAGCCTACTATTCCCCATCCTTTGAACGTGCCCGTACCATCTCAGACGACTAACCCTTGCCGCCTCCTCCACTGACCTAACCCCTAAATTTTCTCTGATGTCGTCGTTCCTGATATGATTGTCCCACTGTTCCCTCCGATTCACTTTTGCTATGCTCCTAAGAACCCTCATATCTGAAACCTCCAAGTCATGCACAAGGTATCCGCAGTCCAGCCAACTTTCACTACCATATAAAATTGTTGGCCTGAAGATTGATCTGTGAATAGCTAACTTTGTGCCACTACTTAATTCCTTCCTGTTAAACACATGAGACCTCAACTGACTGGCCACCGCATTTCCCCTTCTCCTCCTTTCCTCAAATTCCCTAACTAACTTGCCATCCTCTGAAAACATGGCCCCTAAATATTTAAACTCAGAAACCTGTTCCAACTGCTCCCCGTTTAAACTGCACACTACGTCTTGCCTAAATTTGCCAACATGCATAACCTTTGTTTTGCCGACGCTTATCTTCATCCCGTACTCCTCACATGCTACATTCAGGCAGTCAATCCCCCTCGGCAAATCATCGGCATTATCTGCTAATAGGGTTAAATCATCCGCATAGGCCAGGATTTTCATAATTACATCCCCAATTTCCACATTCCCCTGCAAATTGGCCTGCTTGATGATTTTGTCCATGAAAATTATGAACAGAAGAGGAGAGAGACAACAACCCTGACGAACGCCCTCATTAACCTCGAAAGCCTCACTAATTTCACCATCTATCCTTACCGCAGCCTTGCTCCCTGAGTAGATGCTTTTAATGGCGCCCAATAAACCTCCATTAATCCCGTATTCGCTAAGCACCTCGAACAGCTTTTGCCTCGGTACCCGATCAAATGCCTTTTCCAAGTCGATGATGCATAAGTACAGATCAATATTCCTCTCAAAGAGCTTTTCTATAGCCTGCCTAAGACAAAAGATCTGATCCTGACACCCTCTCAGAGGTCTGAAACCACTCTGAGCCTCGTCCAGAACCTCTTCCACTATAACCCTAACCCGATCTACTAGCACACTAGCATAAACCTTTCCGACCCCGCTCAAAAGTGAAATCCCTCTGTAGTTGCTACAAACTTTACGGTTGCCCTTCTTAAAGATCGGAGCAATAACACCGAAGCTCCAGTCAGCGGGTACTACTGAGGACTTCATGGCTAAATTAAAAATCCTACAAAGCCATTGGATCCCACCAGACCCGCTATTCTTAATAAATTCTGTCCTAATTTCGTCTACACCTGCGGATTTTCCTGCCTTCAGCCTGCTGACCTTTCGTGTCACCTCCTCTAATGTAATTTCTTCCTCACCCTCCGAGTTAGCAAACTGATTTCTGTCAGGTGCCACTACCGGATTGACAGATGCAAATAGATCCTGAAAGTAATCACGCCAGGTTTCCAGTACTTCTCCCTTATCCGTAATTAACTGGCCATCTTTACCCAAAATGCTACCGCAGCCCTCCTTTTCACCACCACGCCTAATATCCTTAATCGTCGACCAGAATTTTTTACCCTTTCCTTGACCTGCTTCTTCCAATTCTTCTCCGAACCTCTTCCACGCGAGGTCCTTTGCTCCTTTAACTAGAGCCTTAACCGCCTGACTACAAGCCCTGTAACCTCCTTTCTTCTCATCTGTTTTATCCTGTAACCAAACCAAATAAAGCTTTCTTTTCTCCAACACAGCCTTCTTGATATCGGCGTTCCACCAACCCGTCCTTTTGTTCCTACCTCCGCTAGAGACACTACCCAGACATTCCTCAGCTGCACTCAAAACAAATTCCTTAAAATTTGCCCACTCAGCCTCGATGTCCCCGCAGTCCGAAGGAAGCCCCTCAAAACCTTCTGTGAACTTTGCCATGAAACGAGCCCTAACTTCCTCCTCCTTGAACTTTCCTACGCGAAATCTGCGAACTACCTTTTTCTTCCTTTTAGCCTGACAGAGTTTACCAACCGACAGATGTGCACCCAAAAGATAGTGGTCCGAGCCGAAGGTGAAACCCCTGAAAACACGCGTGTCACATATTTCCTGCCTCTTGTCCTGTTCTATAATTACGTAATCAATTATTGACTTATGATCCCAACTTTCATTGACGTAAGTGTACCGGTGGATCCATTTGTGCTTAAAGAAAGAGCTGGTTAGTGCTAACCCATTGAAATCACAGAAATCTAACAACCGCTTTCCATTTGAGTTCAAAGTATCTTCCCCGAATTTGCCTACCACCCTTTCATAACCTGCATTGGTTTTACTGTTTCCTATCCTCGCATTAAAATCGCCCAACAAAACCACACACTCACTTCGCCTTTTTGCCACAACATCTCCTAACTGCTCGTAAAAGGCGTCGAGGCCGCCAGCATTGCTGCCCTCGCATGGGCTATAAACACTAACCAGCCGATAAATACCCCCAGCTAACTTAATAGATATCCACATAATCCTTTCATTTACGCAGCGAACATTCAAGACAAATTTTTCTAATTCCTGCTTGATAGCCATTCCAACTCCCCAGTTTGCCCTACCAGACTGAACGCCAGACAAAAACACTTTATAGCCGCCCACCTGCTCTTCTCGCTGTCCCTTAGTTCTAATGTCGCAAAAATTATTTCTTGTTTAAATTCATAAGTTACAATTCTTGTTTAAGCTTATAAGTTATCATTAGTCTAAACGTTAACAAGCTTCTTTGAGGTGCCATGCACATTGAAGCTAAAAATTTTTACTATTATAACGTATTAAATAAATAAATAAATAAAAAATAAATGTAAATTTGGTTGCAGTCTCTTGTCCTCTAGGTCGGAGATTTGCGACTAAAATGTATGCAAGGGTGTGCAATTTTCTCCGTACTACCGTTTCCCCGTACAAACGTTATCATCGTGCTACTTTTCCTCCGTACAACCGTTTCTCCCGTCCTACAATTTCCTCCTCACTATTGTTTTCCCCGTACTACAATTTCACCGTTCTACTATTTCCCAGTACTAACATTTCCCCGTACTACCATTTCCCCGTACAAACGTTATCATCGTGCTACTATTTCCCCGTACAACCGTTTCTTCCGTCCTACAATTTCCCCCTTACTACTGTTTTCCCCGTACTAACATTTCCCCGTACTAACATTTCCCCGTACTAACATTTCCCCCGTACTAACATTTCCCCCGTACTACCATTTCCCCGTACAACCATTTTTCCCGTCCTACAATTTCCTCCTCACTACTGTTTTCCCCGTCCTACAATTTCCTCCTCAACTTGTAAACTTTGTAAAATTAAATGTGGCGAATCAAAGGTTCGTTGCATGCATGTTTATAGATCTAAAAAGAGCCTTTGACACCGTTGATCCTGTGAGACTCGAACGTAAACTTAGACGAATTGGTTTGTCTGACCAAGCATCGAAACTCATGCTAAGCTACCTCAGTGGTCGAAAAACGGCTACCTGCATTGGCGACAAAACGAGTCAATTTAGGAACATTATGGTAGGTGTCGCGCAAGGGTCAATGATGGGACCACTACAGTTTATTATTTATATGAATGACATCTTTGGACTTAATTTCCTCGGCAACATACTCCTCTTCGCTGATGATGCTGTACTTTACTACGCGGATGACTCTATGGAGGAACTGGAACAAGTCATGCAATCGGATGCAGCACTTCTCCACAAATGGCTGTGCTGCAATGTCCTGACATTGAATTCGAAAAAGACAGTCTATATGACCTTTGGTCGTGCTCGAGTGCATCGTGATCTCTACATCCTCATTGACAACGTTCGAATTGAAAGGGCTAGAACATACAAATACCTTGGACTTGTACTTGACGAGTTACTCTCATTTGTACAACATGCAAATCATATAAAGAAATCCATTAGACCATTCATTCTTCTCATGTGGAGAAACGGAAAGTACATTCCAATCAATAAACGAAAGCAACTGTACTACTCCTACGTACAGAGCCACATCACCTACATGTTGCCCCTTTACAGCCAAGGGAATGTGACTTCACTGGATGATCTGCGGACCCTCCAGAACAAATGTAACAAATGATAAATAAACGTTATTAAAAAAAAACTACTGTTTTCCCCGTACTACCATTTCCCCTGCACAACCGTTTCCCCCACACAACCGTTTTCCCCGCACAACCGTTTCCCCGCACAAACGTTTCCCCCGCACAACCGTTTCCCCCGCACAACCGTTTCCCCCGCACTTGTTTTCCCAGTACAACCGTTTCTACCGTACTACTGTTTCGCGTACAACCGTTTCTCCCGTAATACCATTTTCTCCTCACTACTGTTTTCCCCGTACTACCATTTCACCGTTCTACCATTTTCTCCTCACTACTATTTTCCCCGTACTACCATTTCTCCATACAACCGGTTACCCCCGTACTGCTTCTTTCCCCGAGCTGCCCCACCAATACTGGTGACTTTTACTAACAAAACTCTAAGACTTTGCCAAAGAAACCTATCGCCCAACTCCCATACATTCCAAGATATTTTTAAAAGCATAAAAATTGACCCAATGTCCAACTGCCCGACATTTTCACCAATACTGGTGACTTCTACTCACAAAACTCTGAGACTAGTTTTTTCGTTTATTCCATTCCACATTTACACACACACACATAAACATATATATTCTAACTGAAATTACTTGAACAAATTTCTCATAAGAAAATAACGAAGAATAAATTTTTCTAAATTTGTAAAAGCATTGTATAAATGTTATACTTCACAGAATATACTCAGTTTCAAACCTCTGTTCAATACGCTTGAAAGTATCGCCGGTTGGTGATGCTGTTCTTATAAGGGAGAGTGCTGCCATAATAGATTGAGTTTTTAGTTTATGCAATGACCGCAACAAAAATGGCGCCACCGACAGGCGGCTACATGTCAGATTATGACAGTTGCATTTGAAATTACAATTTAAGTTATAAACAATTACTTTTCTTTTTCGTTAATTTTTGTTTGTCCACAATGTCCCCAAAAAAAGAAAATAAAGAAACTGTCAAGACTTTAAAACAGACATTAAAACTTGTTGGTGCCAAAACATCGGGAACGGAATCATAGAATATTTCCGGTAAAGTATTTACATCCAATGCTGTCGATTCAGTTTCACATCTCCGAAAGTGTTCTGACAACGTAATCGACCCCAACACGTCAGTATTTATCAAGAAAAGCTTTGCTTCATTTATATTTGGAGTTGACTAGTGTCCGACAGTATGTTTTTATGGCAAGCTTTCGACTAAACACTAGATGTTGGGGAATCTGCCACGGTACGGGGACACTATCTTTTATTAACCGTTTTTCGTCATTTATAAATTCACAAAAATACTCTCCATACAAAAAAGCATTGTTTTTCACTTCCCTACGAATAAACTATCCACTTTTTTTACCGCCTATCTCGAGGAAATTTATGAAATTTTAACTTCAGACACCTAAACGTGTTGTTTCTGCGAACACAATAATTTTTCGGCATTCTTCTAAGCAAGGAAACAGTCATAACCTATTAGTTTATTTTGAATGTTTGAATCTAATTATGACATGTAGCCGCGTGTCGGTGTCGCCATCAGTGTTTCCTTACTCGAAGATAGAATTATTGCCTGATGAAAAAGTGATGCACGACACAACCTATAAGAGCGCTTTATTTTTCGGTCCCGACATTCTAACAAAGAAGGTCTCTCGTTCTCTATCCCTAGGTTCTCCTTGTTGATTTCTCTTGCCATTCGAAGTTAGGCTTGCATTGCTTTTTTGGGTTAAAACAGCTTAGTTCCTCGGAACTCTTCAAGCAGGTCGGACGTAGATAGATTCACATGGGAATCTTCTTTTGCATTGCCTTTTTTTGAATCATAGAAGGCAATGCAAAAGAATCTACTATTGCATTGCCTTTTCCTTGGCTTTCGGCTTATAAAAGGCAATGCAAAACGACACTTTGCTTCAGTTCCTCGGAACCCTTCAAGCAGGCCGGACGTATGTTGGTTCACGCTGAAAATTTGTGGCCGACAATTTACAGACAGACAAACAAACAGACGAATAGACAAACAGACAAACTTTTGACTTTTATAATTATAAATTTATTTCAAAATCGTTATAATATTTTACAGGTAACAGCTTATATGTATTTAAAAAAATATTATAATTAAAAATATAAGTATATTTCCAGCGAATTAATATTCATTTAAGGAAATGAACAGATTCACCATATTAAAGTGGATTGCATAATTTCTGCAAACAACTGTGACTCTGACATATGCATAGGGTTGTTTAAGTCTTAATTTTGCGACTACCAAAAAGCCACAATAGAACATACCCACAACGCAAGGCTATTAGACTAAGTATCTGAGCAGGCGCGAGTGAAGCGAGTGCAGGCGAAGCCAGCGTAGTCCGGGTCTTTATCCACGCTTCGAAATTTCTGACAGTAACTGAAAACCCTTGACAGTAATTTTTATATAATAGATGAAAATTGTTTTTTAAAAAGAAAATTTGAGAAATCAAAACTACGTCTTTCGTCATTAATTCGATAAGACGAAAAAAATATAAATAAGTCAACGTCAAGTTATTCCTAAAGTGACCTAGAGACGCCGTTTCGTCCCGCTGGTTTTGAGAATGACGACAGTTACATTTTTATATTTCCCGTGAAATATGAAAAGAAACAAAATCGATGGGGGAGGTCGTCAGTGACGTCATCGATTGTTCATTCTTAAAACTATGTGCGTTCTACGGTAGGAGGACAAACTTTATTCGCAAAACGAAAACAAAACATTTTTTTGAAAAAATGCGTTCCCAAAAACAAAAAGAAAATTAATTTTAAGAAGTTTATTTTCAAAAATATTTTGTTTTAATCGTTATGAGGAAAATTATAATAAAGTCTAGCCTTATGCCTTTCTGATGTCTTCAGCGCTTGTTTTACACACTTTCAATTACTTTCCAAAGAATAAGAATACCGAAATTTACGGAAAAAATAGCAATGAAATTTGGAATGTGTTGAATAACTAAATCTGAAGTTAAATTAAGAGTGATTTTGCGAAAACTTCGAACGATTTCGTACCCTTTTGGGACAACATGTCCTACTTTTTCCCGATGAATGTGCCATTCGATTCCTTGTTCTATTGTAAGAAAAGTAATTTCTCATTTTTGGAAAATTTAATATTTTAGGGGAGTTATGGTGCTCTAAGTAAGTGCATGTCAGGGGTGGTAAAAATGGTTTTTTGGCTATAACTCGTGTAAAACGAAATTAAATCTAATGAACTTTTATGGGATAGTAAGCCCCAATGATACAAAGATTTTTCATCATTGGATTCCTTGGAGCCTTCCCCCACTCCTGAGTTATTAGTCATTTTACGTGAAAACTTCGGGAACGCTTTACTGCTTGAAGCAGCGATGAATCGAAAAACTGAGTATGGGGTGTTCTAGCATACTACTCCTACTATAAGACCATGCAAAGACTTCTCCGGTTTAAGGCTGTTGCACCGGTCTGGAACAACTTTTGTAAGAAAGGTCAATTTTTGACACTTTTTCTTGACTTTTTCCCCGCGAGGTCAGACTCTTTATTAGCATAGAGTACAGTGTGACATAAAAGCGATATATTAGCATATCTAGTACTCCTGTATGGACTGTAATGATGGAAAGAACGTGTGCTAATGAGAAGTGTTTCGCCTGCGAGGTGAGAATAGGGAGGCTCACACATACGAATGGTATTTCGTAAAAGGGACCATCAGTCGGTTACGTAATATATTTTGAAGCGCAATATAATTCGCATTCGTAGAGTTTCGTAGAAGGGATCATCAGTCGCTTACGTTACGTTTCGTAAAAGGGATCATGAGTCGCTTACGTAACGTTTGTTAAAGCGCAACATTATTCGCTTTCGTAGCATTTCGTAAAAGGCATCATCAGTCGCTTACGTAACATTTCGTAAAAGGGATCATCAATCGGTTACCTAACAATTATTAAAGCGCAACATAATTCGCATGAGAGTGATTTGGTTGGTTCGCGTAGTGGTGGTTCCACCCCCACACCCCCGGGCCTCCGGCGGTGAGATTGTGAGTGAGTTGGTTGGTTCGTGTAGTGGGGGTTCCACCCCCACACCCCCGGGCCTCCGGCGGTGAGATTGAGAGTGATTGGGCTGGTTCGTGTTGTGGGGGTTCCACCCCCACACCCCTGGGCCTCCGGCGGTGAGATTGAGAGTGATTGGGCTGGTTCGTTCCACTCCCACACCCCCGGGCCTCCGGCGGTGATATTGTGGATGATGTTGTTGGTCCGAGGCAGTGAAATTGTGATAAAAGTCGGAGGTGTGTAGCCTCCGGCGGTGAGATTGAGAGTGATTGGGCTGGTTCGTGTTGTGGGGGTTCCACCCTCACACCCCCGGGCCTCCGGCGGTGAGATTGAGAGTGATTGGGCTGGTTCGTGTTGTGGGGGTTCCACCCCCACACCCCCGGGCCTCCGGCGGTGAGATTCAGAGTGATTTGGTTGGTTCGTGTAGTGGGGGCTCCACCCCCACACCCCCGGGCCTCCGGCGTTGAGCTTGAGAGTGATTGGTGGGTTCGTGTTGTGTGGGTTCCACCCCCACACCCCCGGGTCTCCGGCGGTGAGATTGAGAGTGATTGGGCTGGTTCGTGAACTGTTCTGGGGTAAAATTGAAAATTATATGAAAATTGTGGACCCAAATTTATCACCTCATCAATCAAAAATGGCTCCATATTTTTTTCTAATTTTTCCTGCATTCAACTGTACACGAATTGGTCTTTCGATTGAAGTAGTTTGAGAAAAATCGTCGGAACCGTTTTTGAGTAAGATCTATTTTACTTTTGGGCATCGTTCGAAAAAATGGCCACTTTGACTATATGCTACTCCAACACTATTCGACCGATTGTTGCAAATGAGGTATCATTTGAAAGAACTCGTCACGCTCTGTGAGCTAACGTTGTTTGTGTTGAAAAAATTTTGGGTTGAACGAAAAATGGGAATTTGATGAAAATTGTGGACCCAACTTTATGACGTCATAAATCAAAAATTCGCTCATATCTTTTTCTAATTTGTCCTGCATTCAACAGTAGACGAATAAGTCTTTCAATTGAAGTAGTTTGAGAAAAATCGTCGGAACGGTTTTTGAGTAAAATCTATTTTAGTTTTGGGCATCGTTTTGGAAAATGACCACTTTGACGATACGCTACTCGAACACTGTGCGACCGATTTTCGCAAATGAGGTATCATTTGAAAGAACAGCTCACGCGCTGTAAGCTAACGTTGGTTGTGTTTGAAAAAATTTGGCCCAGTGCTCAGGGAATGGGGAAAAGTGTTCGCGACCTAAATTTTCATCAATTAAACACTCACAACATGAGCGTATGGATGGGGAAAAATGGTGCATCATAGTTTTCTGATAGAGGGCAAGTAGTAGAACATTTTAAGAAAAAAAAATGATGAAAAAATGTTTTCATTCAAAGTTGATGATAGAAATTTGTTAGAAACGTCGGAAAATGCGAAACATTTTGATGTAAAAAGTTGTGAAAGAGGTGAAAAAAAAAAAATCGGCAACCACATAGAAGTGTTCAGGGAAGCGTAAGGAGTATTTTAAGTGAAAATTTTTTTTTTCGAAATTTCAAAAATTCGAAAAATGTTGGAGCACCGATCTGGTGTATGAAGGGTGAAATCTCTGCTCTCCCTCCTTATGTTGATGAATATATAGTTTGTTTTGGATTAAAATAATTTTTGAGGGCGTGGTGCACTTTTTCCGGGGGTAAAACTCACAAATTAGTATAACGGATGCCCGCTTCTCCCCGGAACCGACTCACAGCATTACTTCGGGGAGGAGCTGTGCTTTCGTACCTACTCTCTTAGATCAACTGCCAGTCTTCTTTGATCGTCCCTCCATGCAATTTGCAGCTTCGTCATTATTTTCGCAACTACATTATCCGCCACTATCCACACCTCCTCATCGCGGCACATCTCCGATATTATGTTTTCGGCACTTACATCTGGCCTACTTACAGTCAACAGCTCTCCTCGTTCTTGTTCGAAGCGGGGGCAGACAGTCTCTTCCTGCCTATCGCATGTCGTGCAGAAAGGTGACTCCGTGAATCCAAACCTGTGCAGGTACTTCCTGAAGCATCCGTGACCAGACAGAAACTGTGTCAGGTGGAAATTAACCTCTCCATGTTTTCTCTGTACCCATGTCGTTTTATTTTTGGTATGAGTCTATGGGTCCACCTTCCCTTGTCCGAGGCGTCCCACTCTTGCTGCCACTGTCTCAGTGATTCGGCTCTTAATTTCGTCCTAACTGTTTTGGTAGTTTGACCCTCCATTCTCTTCTTTCTATGACATTCACTGTCTTCTGTCAGCGTTATGCATATGGGCATCGTCGCGGCTATAACACATACCGCTTCTAAGG
>WJQU01006063.1:0-16428 GCA_029228625.1 Pseudolycoriella hygida
AGACTACGATGGCTTGGTCATGTGCAGCGTATGGACGACAATCGTATCCCGAAGAAACTTTTTATCACCAAACCGGAAGGCAAAAGAAGTGCAGGCAGACCAAAATCCAGATGGTGCGATGCAGCTTTTGCCAACCTGAGAACTTGGGGAGTAACCAGCTGGAAGACGTTAGCTGAGGATAGGTCCGGTTGGAGAAGCATGTTGGAGAAGGCCAAGACCCTTAATGGGTTGTAGGGCCGGTTAAGTAAGTAAGTAAGACTTGCGTGCTACTTGAAATTACAGTCGGCGCAAATTGCTTTTTAGAATTTTGAAACTTCCTGTAGAATCAGAAAAGAATAGTCCTAGTTTGACGTGAAAAAGGGTCAACGTCAAGTATAGGACTTTTTTATTTTTAAGGTGCAGATACTTTGTATTTGTATTTCTATTTCGTCTTGGAGACAATCGAACCGATGAAGGATAGGGATTGTTGAATTAAATCCGAGTTTAAATCGTGGAGATGACTAAATCAATCAATAAAAAAATCAGATAGTAAAAAACAGACTTCAATTGAAAGAAGTTTTTTTATTACAAGAAATGTTTATACATATTTTTGAATCCAAAATTTTTACCTGATACATAATTACTGAATGCGAATATCAGCGCAATTTCTGAATGTCTGGGCTGGGTTAGGATTGAAACATGTGTTGGGTGCTAGAGAAAAACATTCATAGATGAAGATTTTGTAGGATTGGAATCAAGGTTTATAAAAATACCTGGAGGATAGGCTGTTCTGTAAGTCCATCTAAGAGTACATCTGTTACATCTGACACCAGCCGGCAATTGAACTTCAGCCCAAATAACTTGAGTAGCCATTGTGACGCAAGCGGTTCCGTCTCTGACTTGATTGTTCGAAGCTAATACTGGCAACCGTTGGAAGCAATTATTGTTTTCCTGTTGTTGTGGACACAATTCAATTTGGTAAAATCCTTGATGGGCGGCATCAATTTGAGCTTCTACTCGAATTCTCTGAAAAGCAAATGTCCCCAATTACAACTTTGCTTCGATCACCCGAACGAACGGCTTCTAAAACATACGGCTCCAGCATTATAAGTAGCAGTAACGATACCCTTATCGTATCTACCACCTTGAGCTGCATGTGAATTTCCTGGAGCATCACCACAACGTCCACAAGTCGAGAAATTTATGTCTTGTTGTACATTTCCGCACCAGACTCCCGTATCATCCCACCAAAATGGTTGCGAGGCTCCGAAGCTAGGTTGACGGAAAATTGAAGTTCTGGCTAGTGGAACTCTCAAGAAGCCATGAGGTTCAACGACTGCAAGACTGGCAGCGATGAAAATTAATAGAATTGCTTTGCTCATTTTGTGACACAACTGATACCAAACAAGACGATTGCCGCGGCTTTAATACTTTGCCGTTCAGATAAGATTAACCAAAATAACTTGATGTGTCGCGACTAAGATTGATAGGTGGTTAATACTAGGATGTGAAAAGTGTTAATCTACACCGATACAAAATCTACAAAAATATCATTCCATTTAAACTTAAGATTTTCGAACAAGAAGACGGGAATCTTAGTTACGGTTATGTCTACAAATTTTCTATTTGTAAATATTAGTTTCCGAAATTGCCAAAGAAGAATTACTCCCAGCTTCAAAATAAAACTCGGAGAAATCGGAACCAAACTGAAGCTAGCTTCACGATTCTTTGCACGAACAAGCCAAGCTGAAAAGTGCTGCGTTGTAATTCCATTATTAGCTACTTTATGTTTCCACCCTTCCTGTCCGTCCGTCTGGGCACCTATCACCGGACAATCACCGATGATTCATCGATAATTCACAGTGGAATGACCGATGATTCGCCGAAGAATCATAGGTGATTCATTGGTGATTCGTAGATGATTCATTGGTGAATCATCGGTGATTCATTAGTAAGTCATCGGTAATTCATTGATGAATCATCTGTGATTCATTGGTGAATCATCTGTGATTCATTGGTGAATCATCTGTGATTCATTGGTAAATCATCTACGATTCATTTTTGAACCACCGGGAATCATCTGTGATTTCACAGTGAATCATCCTGATTGTCGATACGTTGTCCGTCATATCGACAATAAATTTTCTCAGTGCAAATGCTTCACTGCGTGGTTCTTTTTTAGCGCTTATCTGCAACATCGTATATTATACCAACGAGTTTTAACACAATCTTACAATCATCTGATTGTACAATTGCGCACAAGTATCAGACGGCCAAAACGTGACTTAGTACTGATACTTTTTAACTTAAATATTCCGAATATTTCTGAGAAAATTTTCTAGAGTAAAACTATTTGGAAGCTGCGCTTAATAGTCCGTGATTTCACGAGATTTCGGCGTTATCATGGCATCCAGCGGTATAAGATCTGGACTGCAACAGTTCAATTTATTGGTTGCAAATCGAGATGTTTGGATGACTGCTTCCAGCAGTAGACCCACATCCAGGGCCAGGGCGGCAGATGGTTTTACACGCTAGCTGCCACTGGAACGGCAAAGGGCACTATGCCTACAAAAGCAAGCAGGCATTGAATAACGATGGAGCCTTGGCTTCACTAAGCTTTTCGTGTCACTGATAATGTTAATCACAACAAAGACCCTTTTTAATAGAAAAACCTGAAGCAAGTATTTGTCCCTTCTTCTAAAACAGGTGATATGAATTGGGGTGACACTTACAGCTTTGAAACACAAAAAAATTTTTTGGAATGTTTTCATTTTTGATTAAAAAAATGCGTCACAAATGCCGGACTCCCCAGTGTTATAGTTTTTCTGTTCTTTCAGCTTTTACAACGCAAAAATTTGACTTTATGGGATGTATGGCGTATTTTTGAACAGGAAATCAAATTTTTGTGTATGAAAGCTGAAAGCGTAGAAAAATTATTACATTGGTGGGTCCGACATTTGTGACGCATTTTTTTAATCAAAAATGAAAAATTCGAAAAAATTTTTTTGTGTTTCATAGCTGTAAGCGTCACCCCAATTGATATCAGGTGTTTTGGAAGAAGGGACGAAGACGTTACGTTTCCCTTTAAAAAATGGGTTTTGTTGTGATATCAGTAGTTTTTGAAGAAAAGAGGAAACCTATTTTAGAGAAAAAATTTCCGGCTAAAAAAATTTTCGGCGAAAAAAAATTCTTGGTCAAGGAAGGGGTAAAAAATTTTGGTCGGCAGTCAAGGATATTAGGCGTGGTGGTGAAAAGGAGGGCTGCGGTAGCATTTTGGGTAAAGATGGCGAATTAGTTACAGGTAAGGGTGAGGTCCTGAAAACCTGGCAGGATTACTTTCAGGATCTATTCGCCTCTGTCAATCCCGTAACACGCCTTGACAGGGAAGAGGGCCGTAGCTTGGAGGGTGAGGAGGAAATTACATTAGAGGAAGTGTCACGAAAGGTCAGCAGGCTGAAGGCAGGAAAATCCGCAGGTATAGCCGAAATTAGGACAGAATTTATTAAGAATAGCGGGCCGGGTGGGGTTCAATGGCTTTGTAGGATTTTCAATTTAGCATTGAAGTCCTCAGTAGTACCCGCTGACTGGAGCTTCGGTGTTATTGCTCCGATCTTCAAGAAGGGTAACCGCAACGTCCTTACCAACTACAGGGGGATTTCACTCTTGAGCGTGGTCGGAAAGGTTTATACAAGTGTGCTAGTAGACAGGGTTAGGGTTATAGTGGAAGATGTTCTTGACGAGGTTCAGAGTGGTTTCAGACCTCTGGGAGGTTGTCAGGATCAGATCTTTTGTCTCAGGCAGGCTATAGAAAAGCTCTCTGAGAGAAATATTGATTTATACTTGTGCATCATCGACCTAGTAAAGGCATTCGATCGGGTACCGAGGCACAAGCTGTTCGAGGTACTTGGCGAATACGGGGTTAATGGAAGTTTATTGGGCGCTATCAAAAGCATCTACTCAGGGAGCAAGGCTGCGGTAAGGATAGATGGTGAAATTAGTGAGGCTTTCGAAGTTAATGAGGGAGTTCGTCAGGGTTGGTGTCTCTCCCCTCTTCTGTTCATAATTTTTATGGACAAGATTATCAGGCAAGCGAATTTGCAAGGGAATGTGAAGGTGGGGGAAGTAATCATGAAAATCCTGGCCTATGCGGATGACTTAACTCTATTAGCAGATAATGCCAAGGATTTGCAGGAGAATTTATACTGCCTGAATGCTGCATGTGAGGAATACGGCATGAAAATAAGTGTCAGTAAAACTAAAGTTATGCATATTGGCAAATCCCGGAAGGATGTAGTTTGCAGTTTAAATGGGGAGCAGTTGGAACAGGTCTCTGAGTTTAAATATTTAGGAGCCATTTTTTCGGAGCATGGCAAGTTAGTTAGGGAATTTGAAGAAAGGAGAAGAATGGGGAATGCAGTGGCCAGTCAGTTGAGGTCGTATGTGTTCAACAAAAAGGAGTTAAGTAGTGGCACAAAGCTAGCTATTCACAGGTCAATCTTCAGACCAACGATTTTATACGGTAGTGAAAGTGGGGTGGACTGCGGATACCTTGTGCATGACCTGGAGGTTTCTGATATGAGGGTTCTTAGGAGCATAGCAAAAGTAAATCGGAGGGAACAGTGGGACAATCATATTAGGAACGACGACATCAGGGAAAACTTAGGGGTTACATCAGTGGAAGAGGCGGCAAGGATTAGTCGTCTGCGGTGGTACGGGCACGTTCAGAGGATGGGTAATAGCAGGCTACCAAAGAGGATATTGGATGCTCAAGTCCCGGGTGTGCGTCCCAGGGGTAGGCCAAGGAGAAGGTTTATAGACTCAATTAAATCCGATTTAGAAGTTAGGGGACTTTCTCTAGGCGAACAAACCATCTCCTTGGCACAGGATAGGGGGGTATGGAGAAGGGTGGTCCATGGTCAGTAGTAAAGACCTCACACCGAAAGGTACAAACGGTCTATAAAGTGTGATGATGATGATGATGGAAAGAACTTGGTTAAACGAGACGATGATGTATGCTGTATGAGGTGACATGCCTGAATCAAAGTGTTTTGATGTCGCATCCAGGTCGACAATGAGCGCTGAAATTCAGCATAATGCTTTTTCCTTTCACCCGCAGTGGGTGTGGAAATATCATCAACAATTTGTGATTCAGCTGGAACTGGAGGAGAAGCTGAAGAAGAAGCTGAAGCAGCAGCTGGTTTTGATAGTAAAGCTCTACTAACAGGATGAGATACATTGGTATTAACTTCTAACGCGCTTCTACATTCATCAACAATTAATTTTAGAATAATTTTTTGACCACTGGAAAACTTAAAGTTATGTTTGCATTTCGCATATGTTCCCAAATAATCATCCAGCGTGTGGTTAACTGGCAGCATGTCTTTTATTAAATCATTACGCACAAACTCCTCCATCGTGGCAATGGAGTTGTCGTCCAATCTGGTGAAAACAGCTGCAGAATTAATGTCACAATGGGCAAGAACCAATTTCAAATTTTGAGGCATTTTGGTTCGTATTTTTATTTCAATTAGATTGAAAAATTCATCTCCGCTCAGTTCATGCAAGTCTTTAGCTATCGAGTCTTGCATCGGCTCCATTTCGAGTTTTACCCAATACAACACCGAATCGAAGCAAACTATGAAAATGCGAATCGAATAATTATTTCATTTCTATCACAACACCTTCACAACTGCAACGGAATACCGTTTGTCGGGTTATAATGATGTTTTTGATTCAATTCAATAATTACCTGAAACCAATTTACATTCTTTTTATAAATGCTTCAACAAACTTAGCTAAACTCAGTCATACCAGTGATACCCTAAGGGTAACTTTCACAACTTCACTTAAACGTAATTGTCGTTATTTGATTTTCTATGTGTTGATCTGTTAATTAGTGGCGCGTAAATTTCTAGGAACTATTTCCATAAAACTTTTTTTTAATTAAACTTACTCTGATATTAGTAACTAAAAGCAAGTTCCTTTAACAGAATTAATACATCCAGTTAAATTTAGATAAAAAGTTAAAAATAAAGTAAATAAAAGGACTGGACTAAATTAAATAAATAAATAACACGGACTTAAATTTGCGCTTGTAAAATATTACTAACTGGACGATTGGCTTTAGACCTATATTATTGTTATATGTTTTGGACGTTGACATTCATTTGTGACAACAACACTTAAAAAGTAACCCTTAAGGTATGACTGAATTTAGCTAAGTTTGTTGAAGCATTTATAAATAGAATGTAAATTGGTTTCAGGTAATTATTTAATTGAATCAAAAACATCATTACAACCCGACAAACGGTATTCTGTTGCAGTTGTGAAGGTGTTGTGATAGAAATGAAATAATTATTCGATTCACATTTTCACAGTTTGCTTCGATTCGGTGTTGTATTGGGTAAAACTCGAAATGGAGCCGATGCAAGACTCGATAGCTAAAGACTTGCATGAACTGAGCGGAGATGAATTTTTCAATCTAATTGAAATAAAAATACGAACCAAAATCCCTCAAAATTTGAAATTGGTTCTTGCCCATTGTGACATTAATTCTGCAGCTGTTTTCACCAGATTGGACGACAACTCCATTGCCACGATGGAGGAGTTTGTGCGTAATGATTTAACAAAAGACGTGCTGCCAGTTGGCCACAAGCTGGAGGATTATTTAGGAACATTCGCAAAATGCAAGCAGAAATTTAAGTTTTCAATTGGCCAAAAAATTATTATCAAATTAATTGTTGACGAATGTAAAGTGCGTTAGAAGTTTATACCAACCTATCTGATCCTGTTAGTAAAGCTTCAGCTTCCATTGAAACAATTGAAAATCAAAATCAAGAAGACCATCAAAATATTTTTGAAGTTGTTAGCAAATCAGAAAACAATACCGAACAATTTTGTCTTTTCAATTATATCGGCTCGTTAATCGTTACAGTGTTCAATGACGCTAAAAGATTAACTTTAAGCGCTTGGTCGTGGCCTTCCCGTCATGTTACTGCAGAAAAAGCTTCTCATTTTAAAAATACAGGACAAGTCACATTTGTTCCCGTCTTAAATTATGTGACACCGTCTCAGCACAAAATATTCTTAGACTGTATCGTTGAAAGCCATAAACCTGAAGTTGCAAAAATGTTGCAGAATTCGTTAGCTATGTCTCTGCGAGTGGATGGTTCCGTTGATCGCACTCAAGATCACAATGTTTATGTTTTGGGTCATATTGTCAATCAAGATGCAACAACTTCGACAATTTTCATAGGGTTTCAAATACCAAAAGCCGGGACATCACTGAGTTACTTCGAATGCGTGAAGAGTGTTGTGGACAATATTTGGTCGTGGGATAGATGTCTTGAGATGGTTACTTCATTGCTTACGGATGGTGAATCCTTGAACAGTGGTGAAGTGCAGGGTCTATGGACTAGATTTATGAACGAAGTTCGAAAGTCGACGACACGGAAACAACCAGTTATTCCTATATGGTGTGTAGCACACAGATTTAATCTAGCTTGGAAGGACGTCTGTAAAGACAGCCCACTAATTGAAGACATGATAGAAGTTGCATCAAGTCTTTCATCACACTTCCACAAATCGGGAGAACGAACGCTAAAATTGAGGAACGCTGCTGCACTTAACAACTTACAAAAACCTTTACGTTATATAACTCATTTTGAAGTTCGATGGACTGAATTTGTTTATGATTTATTAAGTGTGACGCTAAGAAACTGGAGATCATCTATGGCATATTTTAAATTAGAAAGGGAAGTAGGACTAGCTAATCGTTGGCTACTTTACGATCGACTGCATTTTCTTGCTTTCATTACTGATATACTGACGCAGTTGAAGAAAGTTCAAAAAAAGTTTGAAAGTAACACTATCAGTATTCTCAATATTCAACCGATAAAGTGTAAATTATTTGACATCTTGCGAAACGCAGTGAATGCACCTACTGGTAATGGTTGGGAAGAACTGTTTCTAGCGAACGTTGAAGTCAAGAATGATGGAAAATATTTTTACGGACACAAGTTATTAGAGAATCAAGGACGATGTAGTCGGAAGTCAACTTGTGTTTTCAACGTTTCTAAGCGAAAGTCCATCATTGATGCTTTGCTTTCAAAATTGAATATCAGACTTGATTACGACATTGAATTGCAAGAAGCCCTGGAAGTTTTGCTTGAAATAACACCGACGGTTTCAACGGAAAGGCTCAAATTATGTTACACAACAATTGTACCTGATCTCGATGAGGCTTCGTTCTTCCTTGAATATCGACGCGCTGCAGAGCTGCTTGCTGGACATGAATTCACCAATCCATTAAGCAGCTTACAGCAATTATGCACGCTTGTACCAGAAGACCTTCACATTATAAAACTTGCTTTGGCTCGAGTTGTGGCGGCGAAGCCCCATTCGGCGGATGTGGAACGATTGATTAGTAAGTCATTAATACCTCATGTCGATCTTTTTTCACTTCTTGCTCTGATTTATACAGATGAATATAACAAACTGAAAGCTATTGACCGAACAAGTTTGACTGGGTTAACATTGTTTAACTATCTATATGTTAATGTAAATATGACAACGGTCGCGGAATTCGATCCGAGTACTGCGACGAAGCTATGGATGGATCAAAAAAACAGAAAGCCCCATGAAAGTTCAAAACGAAAAGAGCAAGAGTGGTTTAAAAATGTTTTTCCAGAAGCACACCAACAAAACGAAACTTACAATACTCGCAAAATTCAATTCTAACTCAGAACGAGACATTTTTTTAAAGCCATAAATGAAATTAATAAGTGAATTAAAACAATTTTTACAAATTAACAAAAATAACTTAAAATTACCGAATTTATTTTTCGGTAATTCTTGGTAAGTTTTAGAAAAATTCTTAAATTTTCGGGAATTTTCGGGAATTTTCAGGAATTTTCGGGAATTTTCGGGAATTTTCAGGAATTTTCGGGAATTTGAATTCCCGAAAATAGGCCCTGCCTTCCAGTCAACGGCATAGGTTGAAATGTGACATAGATATTGGATTGCAAAACTCAAAAAGCGGTCAAGGGTAGGGATGTTTCCTAGTATTTTTTTTAAAGATCCCCTTTCCGCTGAATGACCACAAAGTCTAACTTTCAGTTGCAGTTTTTCAGTCTTTTAGAGTTGACAAAGCTACATTTGGATGTCGTTAACCTCTCCATTTCGATATGTTTATTAAAATGCTAACGATGCAGGTAGTCATGAATAAAATAGAAAATAGGAATTACAGTCATAACAAAAACATTATCAGTCTATAAAGTTATGAAAGTTATGGGAACGTTTATTGCCCAATTTCAAATGTTCATCAAAATGAAAAACAAAAAATGCTTTATGGAAGCAAGAAGACGAAACAATACTTAATTAATTGCAATCAAATGAAATGAATACGAAAACTTAATAAAAACATGTAGCGCTCATTTTTGGCTTCTAAGCAATACAAGTTATATTGAACTTCTTCAGCAATAAATTCAGATATATTAGCCATAAACCAACGATATAAAAATGCAATTCTTATAAACGTAAACATTGTTGCCATAATGTCAGCCGTCAAAAGACCAAAAATAAATAAAAATAAAATGAAATAAAGCGAAAATTCAAATTCCCTTTTAGCGTGTTTCATTACAAAAAATATTGTATTGTAGACACATACAGGGTTGTAGGTCAGTTCTGTTTTCTTCTATTTATAGTTTTTTGGATTTCTCCTTGAATATTTCGAAGAGTCTGGATTGAACCAAATAATAACTATTTTCGATACAAGGGATAAAGGGAATGTGAAGGTGGGGGAAGTAATCATGAAAATCCTGGCCTATGCGGATGACTTAACTCTATTAGCAGATAATGCCAAGGGTTTGCAGGAGAATTTAGACTGCCTGAATGCTGCATGTGAGGAATACGGCATGAAAATAAGTGTCAGTAAGACTAAAGTTATGCATATTGGCAAATCCCGGAAGGATGTAGTTTGCAGTTTAAGTGGGGAGCAGTTGGAACAGGTCTCTGAGTTTAAATATTTAGGAGCCATTTTTTCGGAGAATGGCAAGTTAGTTAGGGAATTTGAAGGAAGGAGAAGAATGGGAAATGCAGTGGCCAGTCAGTTGAGGTCGTATGTGTTCAACAAAAAGGAGTTAAGTAGTGGCACAAAGCTAGCTATTCACAGGTCAATCTTCAGACCAACGATTTTGTACGGTAGTGAAAGTTGGGTGGACTGCGGATACCTTGTGCATGACCTGGAGGTTTCTGATATGAGGGTTCTTAGGAGCATAGCAAGAGTAAATCGGAGGGAACAGTAGGACAATCATATTAGGAACGACGACATCAGGGAAAACTTAGGAGTTACATCAGTGGAAGAGGCGGCAAAGATTAGTCGTCTGCGGTGGTACGGGCACGTTCAGAGGATGGGTAATAGCAGGCTACCAAAGAGGATATTGGATGCTCAAGTCCCGGGTGTGCGTCCCAGGGGTAGGCCAAGGAGAAGGTTTATAGACTCAATTAAATCCGCTTTAGAAGTTAGGGGACTTTCTCTAGGCGAACAAACCATCTCCTTGGCACAGGATAGGGGAGTATGGAGAAGGGTGGTCCATGATCAGTAGTAAAGACCTCACACCGAAAGGTACAAACGGTCTATAAAGTGTGATGATGATGATGATGATGATGATGATGCCATAGGATTTGTGTTACTCATCCAACATTATCTTTGACAAATTATAAACGCATATTTGTGAACTCAGTATATCGTTCCAGAGCTGATCACGCTGCAGCATTCATGAAAGTTTGTGACAATCATATTTAACACTCTTCTTGATTTTAATATTTTTCTTTTCGATGTTATAATCTACCAATTAATAAATTCAACATTGTCGATACAGAACTCCTTTATCGGTAATTTATAGTCGCCTTTACCGGTTGCTTGTTATTTTTTATCGGTCATTTATTACTTCTTATCGTTAAAAATAAAGAAAGGGATTTTTTTAAAACCCGTCTGCTGAAATCGGACGCATCCTGCTGCGGACTTTTTTATACGTATCTAAAACATTTTATTTGTGTGCAAAAAAATCCAAAAAATATGGACGGATAGGAAGCGGGAGGCTTATATGGCTTGTAGGCAACTGGTTAAGGAAGCGAAAGACCGGGAGGGAAGGAAGTTTGGGGTAAGAAATTTTGGTCGATAATTAAGGACATAAGGAGAACGTAACGCTCTTTCAGTGCTGCCATAAAATCGAAATCGGCTATATCTCGAGATAGACGCATTCCAGAAAGGTCAAATGTATGGACGACCCCGTGGGTGTATAAAAGGGAGGTCGGTCATACATTTGACCTTTCTATAATCTGTCTTTCTCGAGATACAGCCGATTTAAATTTTAAGGCAACACTGAAAAAGCGTTACATAATATGTGGACAGACCCTAAGGCGCGGTGGCGTGAAGGAGGGATGTAGTAGCATTTTGGATAAAGGCGGCAGGTTAATTAAAGATAAGGGTGAAGTCTTGAAGACTTGGCGGGATCATATTCAGTATTTATTTACATATGCCATTCAGGAAGGGGAAAATGATAGGTCGGCTGGTTAAGGGCAGGAAAATCTGCAGGGGTGCATGAAATTAAGATAGAATTATTAAGTATATCGGATCAGGTGGGATCAAATGGCCTTGTAGCATTTTCAACTTGGCCATGGAGTTTTATATAGTACCTGCTTACTGGAGCTTCGGTGTTATTGCTCCGATTTATCAGAAGGGCAACCGATATCGCTATTGAGCGTGATAGGTAAAGTGTTCGCGAGTTTACTTGTTGACCGGGTTAGAAACATAGTGGAAGGCGTACTGGATGAGATTCAGGGTGGTTTCAGGCCTCTGAGAGGGTGTCAGGATCAGATTTTCTGTCTCAGATAGGCTATCGAAAAGCTTTATGAAAGGAACAAGGATTTATATGCTATGCTTCATCGACTTGGAGAAGGCATTCAACCGGGTACCAAGGCAGAAGCTGTTCGGGGTTCTTAGCGCGTACGGTATCAATGGGAGTTCACTGCGGGTCATTAAGAGTATTTACTCAGGGAGCAGGGCCGCTGTAAGAATAGATGGCGAAATTAGCGAGACTTTAGAGGTTAATGAGGTCGTTGGTCAGGGTTGTTGTCTTTCTTGCAGGCAAATGTCGAGGTGTGTGAGGTAATATGGAAAATCATCGCCTATGCGGATGACTTGATTCTGTTAGCAGATAATACAAGGGATTTACAGGGTTGGTTTGACTGCTTGAATGCCGCATGTAAGGAGTACGGGATGAAGAAAAGTGTAGGGAAAACTAAGGTTATGCATGTCGTCAAATCTCGGAAGGAGATTGCCTGCAATTTAAATGGGGAGGCGCTGGAACAGGTTTCTATTCAAGGCAGACCAAGGAGAAGGTTTATAGATTCAATTAAATTAGATTTAGAAGTTGGGGGACTTTCTCTGGGCAAATAAACCATCTCCTTGGTGGGTGATATAAGGGCATGGAAGGCGATACTTCACCATTCTGGGGTTGTGGCATGAAGATCTCACACCGGAAGCTACTAATCTGGTTTATAAAACTTAATGATGATGAGATGCGTCCGATTTCGGCAGACAGGTTTTCAAAAAAATCCCTCAGCAAAATATCGGTCGTTAGATGGAAAACAAAGCGAAATCAGGTCATAAAATGGTCACAAATTTTCAGAAATGTAATACTGTTGATAGGAATGTATATTTCAATTCCATATGGAGTTTAAAGATTCGACGTAGAATTTCCAACAAAATTAGATTTGTGAAAATCACAACAACGCCGAATAACCTGAGTCTGAAACCCCCAAAATAATTTTACATTTTCACATTTTTCATACAGATGGATCGTATAAAAGTTGAATACGATAAGCAGTTTAATCGTAAGCAAAAGCGCCAGTCAACATTTGACACAAACCGTGATCTAGAAGAAATAACTCATGAACGCGATAATTTGCGCGAGCTTTGCGGTACCTTTCGATGGCTTCTAAGCGAGTTGGCGAAATATGTTTCAACTTGTGAGACTGATATAAGCATTTCGTTAATCGACCAACTACAGAAACATGGCATCGAAAATGTTGAAACGAATTGCGATGATAAAAAGTTTAACCAAACTGAGGACATACTTAATGAATCGATTGAATCCGCACAATCCATATCGACGAAACCGACACGTTTTACTCCAGATGTGTCGGGTATTATAACTCTCGTCGATGACCCAATGCTTGTGAGCTTTGTATTAGAGTCCAAGGATCCAAGCTTTGATTTGAATGAATGTGTGGAACGATTAAAACAAGAAGCAAATCAGCTATTGAAAATCACTGAAATTCTTTGCAAAAAAGACAGTTCAGAGAAGAATGACAGCTGCGAAGAAGAAGATGGATTGAAATGCCATTCAACGAAAAAAAATCATAGACTTGAACAAACATCTTCGCTTAATGAAAATTTAATCAATGGGCGCGTTGAGGTGGAGCACAGTCATCGCGGCAGTCTGCCAGTCAATATATTTGATCAAAAATCTGGAGCTAGCTCTGAATTCATTGTACAGCTGAACGAATTGAAAAATCTTCTACTGGTGTCAGAAACCGAAAAGAAAAACTTAGCCACTGAACTTGCAGATACTCAAAGAAAAAATGATGATTTGGCTCAAATTTTGTGCATGGCTAAAGAGCATCTGGAACAACTCGAAGCTCAAAAAGAGGATGTCAGTGAAGGGTAACATTTTAAGTTCAATTATCGATTGTGCGAATTTCTATAACTTCTTTTCCTGTTAGATTTGGAATAAGTCAACTGCAATCGCCGTCACGTCAAAAACTAGACAATAAATCTAGCTATTCAATTCTACAAAACATGGCCCGGAGTCTACTTAATGACGTCATAACTAATAGTTCATCAGATGGCTCGGTGTTACCTCAACAATTCGAAGATTTTGTCGGCGAAATGGACAAATTTGTAGATGAAGAGAAAAAGCTTAAAAAAGATCTTGAAGAACAGGTGCGAATGATTTTACATTGATCTTAGCCATAAATTGCTTTTAGCCTTGTATGCTGACGAAGTAGATTCTGTAGTTTAGCTGAAATATTCTTGTCCTCGTGTTAACAAAATTAATATTTTTTTTATTTTCTTACTAACACGACACACATCACTAGAACAAAATCATATCCCATAGTACTTCGTAGTGTCATTTTCAATTGGCAATTTGTAACAACGGGGTGTCACTTACGCATTACAAATAAAACTATCGCCTTTTCCTGTTGCAAATCAACATACACTTTAACCTATAAAACTTCATATGGAAAGTGTGACATCTTGCCAATGAGCACCCACTTTTAAATTAAACAGGACTTGTTGGGTCTCATTATCTGCTTGCAACGATGGACCAATTTCCATGTTACATTTGGAGTCCGCGCCGAGACATTTTCTTTCGCATTTTATATCGGCGCGATAACTGGAAATTCAACAAATTCTCTTGAGAGGCGCGTCAATGAAAAAAAGTCTGAAAATAAATATAAAAATGACGTATGCAAAAATGCGCGACCGTCCGTCGAGACATCCTTGCGTTTATTTTCGCCGTCGCTGGGAGTAAGCAAAAACTCATTTCTCCTCCGCGGACATATTTTGACTCTCTGATCAGTCTAGACCACATAATGCCACAGACTTTCCTAACTTCTTGAATTTCAACAAAGTCAGACGTACTTCGTAAGCGGTCTCTGTACTACGGAAGTTTTTCACGTTAAAATTTAGCAAAGGCTTGTATAAATTCTCACCAATTTTGGTTAATTACCCATTATGTTCAAGCTGCTTTTACCCATTATATGATGTGTTCATAACTTGTCTGAAACCGAACATTTTTTCAAAATTATAATGTGCGGCACTTATGTTTGCTTCTTACTCACGTTACTAAACTGTAGAAACGTCTGGTATCGTAATAACAGTTGGCCTAGCTCTATTGCCACACCAAGTTGATTTTAATCAGGCAACACTATGAAGAATGAGACCAACCAATGTCGCCGTATGAACATGGTCACATGACCCGAAAGCATTGAAAAAAATCAATTTGGTGTACTGTCGTGTCATAAGTAAAAAAACTTAGAGAAAATCAACGAAGATTTTCGACAATTTTCGCCGAAAAAAGCAAATTAGCGACAAAATTAAACAAAACACTCGCAGAGAATCTTTTGTTTTATTTTGTCGCTAATTTAATTTTTTTGACGAATTCCGTTGACATAACGTCACATAACTGTCAAATTTGCGATGTTTTTTTAGAACAAAATCATGCGCAAATAAAAAATTATTCAAAAATAAAGCTCATTTGCTGTAAGAGGATGACTCTTACACGAATAATAGATGAATCAGAATTCAAAAAGTTCCAGTATAAAGGTCGAAAGTTAATCTGAAAAATCATCGCATTCCAAGTTCGTTTGCGATGTTATTGCAGAAAACTTGCGCCTTCATACTTGAACTTCTTAAATTCTGATTCAGCTATTATATACGTAATAGTCAACCTCTAACAGTAGATGAGTTATAATTTTAAACAATTTGTTATTCTCGCATGATTCTGTTCTAAAAAACATCGCGAATTCGACAATTCACGTTTTTCCGACGTAGTCTTAAGAGCTCTTAAGAGAATCTATAAAGGGATGTGTTATGCAAACAGTAGATGTTTCGGAATTTAAAATTGATGATCGATGCCTTAGAAATATGCAATGAAAAAACATCGCAAAACATAGCACTGTCAAAATATCTGACACGCTCTTAAGTTGCTTTTCCTTATGACACGGCAGTGTAGATGAATGTGGCAAAGCCATAATGCATGAACAAATAACGTTTTAGCGAGTGCGTCGTTTCCACCACGAACCCTAAACGTCTCTACCGGCGTCAAAAATACGCGACATAGTTGCGATATTTCAGCTATTTGTTAGGAAAGTAACACTTCCACATAACAAAACATCATAATCACAGTCACAATTAAATGTACACCAACCATCAACCATTTCACATCTTTTTACCAAATCATTGAGCACTTTAGAGTGTGTAGATTTAATTGTTATTTTGATTTTTTCTTAGCCAAAAAGTTTATTTAAAACACACATTGGAGAATCCAATGCACATGGCCAGGTAATTAAATTTTTGTTTTTCGATTAGTTAAGCTTAAGTGAGCACAATTTGTTTTATGCATGCGTTTAAGGCTTTCGTTACTCAAAATTTCGTTTAACCAAAACACTAATGTCTGCAAAAGTAGCACCTATCCGAACACATTTTAATCAAAATAATTATCAATGTTAAAATAACAATTAAAATACCACAAAACGCTATTATTAATAATTCGTCACTAGATCGATGCTGCGTATAAACATAAAAAAGCGACAAGTAAATTGTTGGAGCAGCAAGCGCTTGAATGGCAGCAAGAACGTGATGATTTTACCAAAGAAATA
>WJQU01006081.1:0-12910 GCA_029228625.1 Pseudolycoriella hygida
TTTTTAATCATGACACCATAAATGCACTTATATTCCTCACATAAGGGGCCATTCATAAATGACGTCCGATCGTTAGGGGGGGGGGGGAAGAATGTAAAGGGAAACCGGACGAATTCGGACGGTGGGTGGAGGGGGGTTATGCGAAACGTGACGTCCGGTTGAGAATATGAGAATATGTGGTTTTGTCAAACTGTCAAGAATTTATAACTTATAACTGGGAGCACGCCCGAGGTTGTTTGTCGAGAGAGAAACGCAGACTTTTCCTGTAGTTTCTTTGACAGTTTGTTACAAGAAAAATGTAGTACATAAAAATGGAAAAAGTATTCATTCTACAATAAAAAAATATTTTTTGTTGTGAACGCAAATTTTTTATTGAGGTGCCAATGAAATCAGACGTCATTATTTTGGGGAGGGGAGGGGGGGCGTACTGTAAAACCGGACGAATTCGGACCAGGAGGTAGGGGGTGTCGGAAAATTGTCATTTGTAAATGGCCCCTAATTAGAAACCTAAACGAAGACCAACAGCAATTCTCGCGGAATTGTTATCTAATAGCAAATCAGTATTACTCGATGGGACCACTTGCCGCCACTTTGAAGATTCATTAGTAGAGGTTCACTAGAGTCCCAATTTCTATTTTCTTTTTTCGTCGTTTCCTGGAATAAAATCTTGAGGAATTTCCTCAATAAGCCCTAAAACATTATTATCGATTATTTGAATATTAAATTTTTCTAACAACTTGTTCGAAAGAACAGACGAAGAATAAACAGACGATAAATAGGCTGGTAATGCCAAATCTTCAACCTTCCGAATATCTAATCCACCAAAAGCTAAAGGAAGAGTAGCTTGATCCTATCCTAAGAAAATTCTGACATCCTAACATTTGTAATGGCTTCAAGAGTTTAATGGAAAATCTCGTCAACAACACTCAAATGCTTTTGTAATGGGAAGGCCTTTGAAGATCGTAATAAGTAATTAAATCTACAACTACCTAAGGATTTCCTAAAAATGCACAATGCGGGGTGAACATCCATCAACTTTAAACGATCACACATTAACTTGATCGATTCAATTTTTGATGAAAACAGCCTCTCTAAACCTGACTCAAATATTGGTGAGTGTCTAATATCTCAAAAGAAGACTTATCAACTATTTTAATCCTTGGTAATAATGCTGAGATCTCTGAATACATATAGGCCTCTTCCTCATTAGTAGCATTAACAAAGAAAACTTCAAATTTCTTTTCGTTTAATGGCAATCCTGACAACTCACACAAATCTAATACTTTCCTAATATCCTCTAATATCACAGCAGCACATCTCCAATAGTACCGTAATCTAAATACCAACCATTAAGTCTAGACAAAAGAGAAAGTCATTCTCATAATGCCTATGGGCCATTCCATTGAAAAGTTGGGAAATGTGTTACGAGGGAACCGTCCTCTGGCTAAGAATGCAAAAGTTGGACTTCTTTCGCATGAAGGAGTTGTATATTGAACCTATAGAGGAATTTTCTTCATTCAACACATGGTTCCCTCGCAACCTACCAATGGAATCGGCCCTATACAAAAACCAGGAGGACCTAATGGATCAGACTGTTGAAAACCTCTCTTCGAAAGCAAAGGCTCATTGAGAAAATAAAGGTTAGAAGGTTTCATATAAGATTGTTGAAGAAAAGAAAGTAGTTCTGGGCATGTTTCTTTCACTTCATCAACATAAACTTTCTAAATATCATATTAAATTCATTGCTTTTAGCTAATGCCATAGGGCCATCGTGGTCAGTTGTACAAAATTTTCGTACGACATGAACTAAAGCTTCGGCTTCTTCTTGAACACTAAATTCTAATTGAACGGGTTTTAACTTCTCAACTAAGCTATCCCTAACATTATAACAAGCAATTTTCCAAATTATTTCAATTATTTTTAATTTCGGGCTTTTTTAAGGATTGAAAATGTTCTGCTCTTTTATGTGTTTTAAGTCTTCTTCAACCTACAGTTCTCACAATTCACACACAGGCTCAGTACTTTAGATGGTTTTTTTAAATTCAAAATTTCTAGAGAAACGAAAGTTTTCGTTCAGATTGTGGATAACATACAGGTTCTTTCAAATTTTCTGATCACCAATTGCAGTTGTGATTTTACAATCAAATAGTTCATAAATATTTCATTTAATTTCTTTTCCCTTTTGGCATTACATGGCAGAAATTAATCATAGCGCAAAAAAGCATACGTTACTATGCCGCTTTTTAAGTGGAGATTGTGAAGACCCTTCAAACGATTTAAAATTTTAATGGTTAATTCTACTTTTTCGTGAATTTGAAAATGCAGTGACAAGCAATTGTTTCTAATATTGTTTCTGACCCCCTGATTACAAATTTTATTGTTTCTGACCCCCTGATTATAAATTTAAAAATATCTCGTATAGTAAGTTACTCATTCCACATTTGGTATGCTTGATCAGATTACGAAAGATATATTGCAAGTGTGATGTTACGAAGACGCGTACGGCTAAAAAAATAGAACTGTTGAAAAAAAAATTAAGTTTTTTTCTGAAAATTCAAAATTTTTTAAAAAGTAAAAGCTTTTTTAAAACAGAATTTTTCAATAATTCAATTTTTATTAGGAAATTCAAAGTTTTTAGAAATATAAGTGTTCTTGGAAAATTGAAAATTCTAAAAACAATGAAAATCATTGAAAAAACCGTAATTTTGTAATGGATTTAAAATTGTAAAAACCTTTCAAAAATTGGAAACTATGGATAGAATGTCATGACTAAAACTTCAGAAAAAATAAAAAAATCGGAAAATCGGAAACATATTTTAGAATAATTCCGAATTTCCTCACGAAATTTTATTATGCCTTAAAAATTTACATTTTTTCACAATTTTGAAGTGTCTCGTAATCTTGAGTTTTTTAAAATTTGAAAATTTTCGTGAGAAGATTCGAAATTACGAGAAATTTTAAGTTTTCTAAAATCAATTTTTCCAAAATTCCGGTTTTTTTTTTTTCATTTTTTCACAAGTTTTAATTTCGTATTCATGACATTCTATTCAAAATTGTAAATTCTTTGAATGGTTTTTACAATTTTAAATCCTTCAAAAACTGTCGTTTTTTTTCAAATATTTTCATTGTTTTTAGAATTTTCGATTTTCAAAACGATTTTAGTTTTCCAAGAAATTTAATTTTCTGAAACTTTCGAATTTCCCAAAAAAAACATATTTTTTAAAAAATTCTGTTTTAAAACAGCTTTTACTTTTTCTAAAATTTTGAATTTTCAGAAAAAAATCAGTTCTTCAAAAACTCCAAAAAACATGAGAATTTTTTTTCAACAGTTCTATTTATTTAGTCGTACAAATATTCGTAACATCACTTACAATATCTCTTTAATAGTGCCTGACCGTAAGTTCGCAATTTGTACGAGTATACCAAATGTAACTCTGTCAAAACCTTTGAAAAACCAATTTTTTTGATAATTATTAGCTGAAAATTAGCATTGGAATCAAATAATATTCATGAAATCCGTAGATCGGATGTTTGCCAAGCGAATGGCAGATAGTAGGGAAAAATTGTTCATGATTCTGAACACTTGCTTTAACGGATTTAACCTTAAAGTCTATGAGTTCATGTTTATCTTTGAATTGTGCCTAAGAATTACATTCAATTTTTTCCAGCTATCTCTCAATCGCTTCGCAAGCATCAGATCTACGGATTTCATTCATAATATTTGGGTCCAATGCTAATTTTCAGCTAAAAATTATCAAAAAAATTGGTTTTTCAATGGTTTTGACAGAGTTCTTTGGAATGTCGAAGAGTTAAGAAATTAACTTTTAAGCGTCGTCGTCGTGAGTTTCCCCATTGAAATTTATAATCAGGGGGTCAGAAACAAATTGCTTGTCACTGTAAATGAATTTAAAAATAGAAATATTAAAAACTTTTGCAAAACTTAGCATTTTTACCTAACAATGGAATTATCTAAATTGGCATAATAAAATAGTGCCGCCTAATCACATGTTGATAGAATTTATAAAATTTCGTCACATTTTATGAAATTAAATTCTTTTTACAAAATTACGAATTCTCTTCGTTCGCACCTTGATCAGCTATGTGATATAGCTACGAGTTTTATTTTTTCGCCACGACACCCCCTGCTTGTCGCTACTAAATTATTTTATTTATTTATTTCATCAATGGCCGAATTAATTACAATTGATAACAAAAAGGAAAGAAAATATAAAAAAAAACAAAAATTATAAATTATGAGCAGATCTGGAAAATAAGCTGTCGACCCAGTCAACACGTCGGAGTCGATAGTCACCCCTGCTCATTCCTTATTTATTATAGTTATACATTTTTAAATTTTAAGTTATCACATTTAAAACATGAATCAATTGAAATTAGACTAAAATCAAAATTGAAATTGAAAATTGGCCGTCGATCAGTGAAGCACCAACGCCTCGTGTAGCCAATGGTCCACCTGAAACAAAAACGGTTAGAGGAAACTAGTCGTCTAGACTAGCTGTTTTTGCAGGTCGACGTGACTTAGAGTTACATTTGAGAGTCGTGAGACCCGAGTTGACTAATCCGCTTCTAATTAGAGAGAGAACCCAAAGTTCAGTTTATGAAGTTCTGGTCTTACCATTCAGTCATCTTGAACGATACACGTGGTATGTTTTGAAACGAAAGTAGCGAAAAGCGGTTAAATGCCATGTACATGTTATTGATTGGCTCATAAAGACCATATTTTGTCCTATGTTCGTTGACAACGAGACAGTCATCAGCACGAGTAGGTCTAGAATTACGAATGACTTTGCTTTTAATTTTAGGTGCGTCGATAGTTCCAATCATCAGATCTGACACAAAAAGTGCGCAGGCATTAATTCTGCGTCAGGCGAGTGTTTCGATGTTGATCGATTCGCATCTCTCAATATATGGCGGGAGCTTGAAGTTTTCGTCACTTTTCACCGTCCGCCTTATAATGGTGCAAGCCAAATTTATGTAAAAAACTTAGTTGGATTGTTTTGCATTGTTTCCTTCAACAATTGAAGTGTGTAAAAAAACGTGTTCTTCTGATCGCTGAATTACCATTAAATTAATAGCATCGTTGCTACTTGTTCAAGTCAAGATGGCGGCAGATATGGACGTGTTTGTTTTGCTCTGAGTAAGTTTCGTTTATTTTTTGCCCTCTTCGCGTTTTAAATCACAGTTTCTCGTAAATAAGTTAAGTTAAATTAGTGTGTGTTTTTGTAACTTTTTTAGATATCAATTAAAATCTGCATTTTCTTTTCAAGCAACGTAGTGCTCACATAACCTCAAAGTTACAGCGTTTTTCGGGTGTTTGTTTTGTTTTCTTCATGCAAAACAATCGGCGTTTTGTGTTTGTGATTTTGGTATAGAATTTCAAGTAGGTGTTTGTCTACGGTTACGGTTAACTTCTTCGCTATTCATATAGCAATTCTTTTTTGGCAAAAATAAATGAGCTTGCGCTTAGCATCTCAGGCACGTGTGTGATGTCCCCATTGAGGCTTGAACTTCCAGTGCGGTTCGGCTTACCAGGCCGTCCCACTGTATTCATTATTGGTAAAAACGGTCATAGGCAGCCTCGGACGAGTGTTGGTCACGGGGTACGACCAATGCGGGACTCGAACGGTACCCCATCGTTGACGATCAGGCAATGTAAAAAGGTTGATGGTTTGTTTATTGGAAGTCTAAACGTTAATGGGGGTTTTAGGGGTCGCAAGGGTGAGTTGGTGGACTTGGCAATGGATTATGGTGTAGATATATTAGCGTTGAGCGACATTAGGACGAAAGGGCAGCGCGAAGAACTGGTGGGCGGTTATAAAGTGTTTTCGTCTGGTGTTCAGTCTGGTAGGGCGAACTGGGGAGTTGGAATGGCTATCAAAAGGGAATTAGAAAAGTTTGTTTTGAACGTGCGGTATGTAAGTGAAAGGATCATGTGGGTCTCCATTAAGCTGACAGGAGGTATTTATCGGCTGGTTAGTGTTTATAGCCCGTGCGAGGGTAGCAGTGCTGGCGATCTTGACACCTTTTACGAGCAGTTAGGGGATGTTGTCAGCAAAAAAGGTAGTGAGTGTGTGATTCTGTTGGGGGATTTCAACGCGAGAATAGGGAACAGTAAGACCAGTGGCGGCTATGAAAGGGTAGTGGGCAAATTCGGGGAGGATGTTTTAAACTCAAACGGAAAGCGGTTGTTGGATTTCTGCGATTTCAATGGACTGGCAGTAACCAACTCTTTCTTTAGGCAGAGGTGGATCCATCGGTACACTTACGTTAATAATAGTTTGGGGCACAAGTCAATAATTGATTACATGGTTATAGAGCAGGACAGGAGACAGGAAGTCAGGAACACACGTGTTTTCAGGGGTTTCACATTTGGCTCAGACCACTACCTTTTGGGTACCCATCTCTCTGTTAGTAAACTCTGTCAGGCTAAAAGGAAAAAAGTGGTGGTTCGGAAATTTCGTGTGGGAAAATTTAGGGACGAGGAAGTTAAGTCTCGCTTTTGTAATAATAGTCAGTAATTGTTGTATTTGTTGAACGCCCCCTAGTTTACTGCTGTCACCTATATTGGTAATGTTTTATTGTAAGTCAGTAGTGCTACGAGCGTTGACCAATAAAGACGTTCTCATTAATTGCACAATTTTACTTTTTAACCATAATTATTACATGGTGTCAGAAGTTTAAAAAGTTAAAGTAGTAACGAAATTAGAGTTAATTTCAAGATTATATCGATGTACACAGTACAATCACCGTAATATTTTTGTTGGACGTAAACTATTACCGGCATTTCATTGCCTATTTTTTCGTAACGTGTGGAGAAGCCATCATCACGTAACTTCTAAAAATTTGCGAAATGGCAACATATGATCGTTTACCATCTGAGCTCGATTGTTCGAATTTGTCACGAGATTGGCCAAATTGGAAGCGCACATTCCAAATGTACATGATGGCAACGGGCAAAGACGGAGAAAAAGAACCAAAAAAGATCGGTTCATTCTTGTGGCTGATCGGAAAACGTGGAATGGAAATCTATGATACATTGTTTCCAAATGATGGAAGCGCTGAGGGATTGGTCGGAAATCTGCTTAATCCGGCAACTGTAACTTCGAATTCAGGTGAGACTTCGAGTACAAACGGACAAAACTCTCGTACATTAAAGGATGTGATTGACGCATTTGAAGTTTATTGCATTCCAAGAAGAAACATTACAATGGAATCATTTAAGTTCAATAACATTGTTCAAAAGGAAAAACAGTCATTCGCTGATTTCGAAACCGAACTTCGCACACAAGTTCAGTATTGTACATTCAAATGCACATGTGGATTATCATACGAAGACAGAATGCTGATTGATCGAATTATCATTGGTGTCAATGATAAAAAATTACAGTTGAAATTATTGGATACGAAGGACGAAAAATTATTTGACGTAATTAATAAATGTAAAGCATTTGAAGCAGCAAGTCAGAATAAGTTATTATTGGACAAAAACATCCAACCAACCATCAATTCAGTGGAAAACCAACGTGAATTACATTTGTTGGAGACCAAGGCACGTCGTTGCTATAATTGTGGGTCTTCATTTCAACCAGGCCATGTTAAAGAATGTCGAGCTCGTAATGTTCAATGCCGCTCGTGCCTCCGTGTGGGACATTTTGCGAAATGGTGCAAGCAGTCAAAGCAGGAAAACAAAAGCAATAAGAACGTGGATGACAAACCAAGGAAGGCGGGAAATAACTTCGAAAATAAAACAGAAGGTGTGGATAATACAACTAAGGCAATTGGAAGTATTGATTGGAACGTAACAGGTAACAGTAGTAATTTAAATGTTGGGAGCGTTAGTACAATCAGTCACAAATTAATTTATAGAGTGAGTTCAAATAATCGAGGATCAAATTCTAAATGGATTAAAACGTATCTTGTGGATGGTGAGCCAATTAAATTCAAGCTTGATTCGGGTGCAGATGTAAATTGCATTCCAAAAAAATGTGTAAATTCAAAATCAAAATGAAAATTATCCGGTCTATGATTATAATGACAATAAAATTGAAATTTTTGGTACCGTAACTTTGAAATGCGTAGATATGAATAACAAATCACTTCATCAAGCGGAGTTTTTAGTTGTTGATGACAATCGCGAGCCGATACTGGGATTAGACACTTGTGTTGCTTTCGGTCTTATTAAAAGGTTAGACGTAAGTTCAATTGAACGTTTGTCAAAGGGGAAGGATGAATTTATCAAAAAATTTAGCGACATTTTTGACGGAATTGGTAAATTTCCTAAACAACAAACTATTGTTTTGGACGAAAGAATTAAACCTTCGTTGCATTACAAGAAGCGAATACCTCATAGTCTTATGGCTCAATTTGGAAAACAATTGAAAGAAATGGTGGATCAAAATATTATTTCGCCTGTTGACTATCCCACGGACTGGGTGAACAATTTGCAAATGGTTGAAAGGCCAAATGGTAAATTGAGAATTTGTTTAGATCCCAAGCCACTGAATCGTGCAATTAAACGGGAGCATTTTCTTATTAGGAACGGGTTGGCTCAGTGGTAGCGTACTGGCCTTCCACCAAGAAAACCCGGGTTCAATCCCCGTGAAGGCAAATTCTGTATAGGATTTTTCTTCAATGTCTAGCATGAAAGCAACGTTCCTAAGTGTACCCAAGCTTCCCAACACGGGTAGTTGAGGAATTTAGTGCCCTCAACGAAACCGTACACAGAAGAATGACATGAATGACGCAACCCATTCACGATGAATTCTGTGTACAAAATATCTGAGTCTAAAAGTATAACTTTAGGCGGAGATATAAATAATTAGCACTGAAAGAAATCCTATGGTGTTGCTAGCCAATAGGCGTGGTTCGGAATTCACGTTAAGCATGTGGTCCACACTCACCAACCCGCACTGGCCCGCGTGGTGTTTCATGGCTAAATACCCCTAATTGGGAGGCCTCATCCAGCAATGGATAATATGGCTACATTATATATATATATATTTTCTTATTCCTACAATAGAGGACTTTACTACTCATATGCTTAATAAACGTTTGTTTACTGTTTTAGACTTGTCTAGCGGCTTTTGGCAAATGGAATTAGATGAAAAGAGTTCTGATCTCACAACTTTCATGACTCCATATGGTCGTTTTAAATTCAATCGTGTACCTTTTGGTATTAATTGTGCGCCCGAAATGTTTCAAAGAAACATGGTTCAAATTTTCGGAGACATATCTGGGATCATTGTGTACTTTGATGATATGTGTATCATGGGGTCAGATGAACCAGATCATGATAGAGCCCTATTGTTGGTTATGGAAAGAGCTCGTTTGAATGGAGTCAAATTTAATCCTGAAAAGATGCAATATCGTCAAGCACAAGTAGAATTCATGGGTTATATTTTATCGTACAATAAGGTCATGCCACGGGGTAAATATCGCGATGCGATTTTGAACATAAAAGTGCCACACAATAAACAGGATGTATTGCGTTTGCTTGGGCTTTTTAAGTATCTTGCAAAGTTCATACCTAATTTGTCGAAGCAATCGGCTAATTTGCGAAATCTGACGCGTCGTGATGTAGATTTTGAGTGGAAGGATGTACATGAGAAAGAGTTTCGTAATCTTTTGAATATTATTACTACTGAGCCTGTATTGGGAGTCTATGACAAAGATCAACCTGTGACAGTCCAGACGGATGCCTCTAAGGATGGGCTAGGTTGTGTTCTGATGCAGAACGGACACCCAATAGCTTATGCATCTCGAACGTTGAGTAAATGTGAACAAAGATGGGCTCAAATTGAAAAGGAACTTCTAGCAATTGTGTTTTCATGTGAACGCTTCCATTACTTTCTCTATGGGCGTGAATTTGTAGTTGAAAGCGACCATAAGCCATTGGAAACATTAGTTAAACGGGATATTGATGATGTGACTGCACGACTGCAACGAATGCTAATGTTTTTGCTGAAATATCCTCGAATGGTCGTTAAGTTTAAACCTGGGAAAGAAATGCTTGTGGCTGATTGCCTATCTCGAGCACAATTGCCTGAAGTTAAAGAAAATGAGGAGCTTTCATGTGTTATTCATTCCCTGACTAAGTCGGTATGTTTATCGGAGAATAATTACGATTTTTATCGATCAATCATTGATAAAGATGAATGCTATAAGCGTGTCTGTAGTTATGTTGAAAATGGTTGGCCCTCATATCGTAAACTTGACAGTTTCTGTCAAATGTTTCATAAGTTTAAGCATGAATTACACTTTGAAAATGGTTTGTTGTTTCGGGATCATCGTCTTGTGATTCCATCTGAATTGCAGAGTCGCATTGCTACGTGGTTGCATGCGCCACACCTTGGAATTGAGAAAACACTTAATCGTGCTAGAATGCATTATTATTGGCCAAATATGTCGAATCAAATTAAAGAACTTGTATCTACTTGTGAACTTTGTGAAAAGTTCAAGCGTAACAACCAAAAAGAACCGTTGAGGCAAGACGAAGTGCCTCAGTACCCATTTCACATAGTTAGGATGGACATTTTTGAATATGCTGCTAAAAATTTTTTGTCAATTATTGACGCATACTCTGGTTATTTGATTGTGGAACATTTAAACAGCAAAACTGCTACTCATGTGATTTCAAAACTCAGAACACGTTTCAATGAGATCGGATATCCAACTAAGCTTAAGTGCGATAATAACCCATTCAATAGTCAGGAATTTGATAATTTTGCTGACGAATGTAACATTGTAATGCAAAATTCTAGTCCTTTGTATGCGCAAAGCAATGGGTTGTCTGAGAAAGGGGTTGCTATAGCAAAAAACATCCTGAAACGATGTTATGAAGCGAACGAATTGGGGCAGTATCAGTATCGGATTTTGGAATATAATTCTACTCCGGTTGCGAGCATGCAATTGGCTCCTTGTCAATTATTTTTCGGAAGGTTGATAAAGACTAAAATTCCAGTGTCGAGTTCTCTTTTGTGCAGAAACCATATAAGTGAAACCGCGATACAAGAAAAAATTAAAAAAAAGAGGCAAATTCAAAAGTATTATTATGATCGAAACGCTAAATCTTTATCGGTATTGAATATTGGTGATAAAGTAATTTTTAAAAAGAACAGTAAAGAATGGCATTACGGTACTATTGTTGGTGATGTTAATGGTAGATCATATATTGTCAAGGATGAGTTTGAAAATTACTTTCGACGAAACCGACGATTTATTGCAAAGACAGTAAATACTGGATTCAATACGAGCGATCTTTTATATGAAAGTGACATCAAGGGTCATGATAATGATCGTCAAGATTGTGAAACGAATGAGTCAATGCTCCCAGTTGTTATTGATGATGAATCATCTGAGGAATATCATACAGCTGGTAGCAGTGATTCTGAAGTGAAATCTAGTTTGGGTCACAACGGTTCGCAAACACCTGTCGTACGAACTCAATATGGTCGTATTGTCAAGCCACCACAAAGATACGGTTGGGACTAATCTGTTTATGATTATGATCTTCTTTGATTAAAAAAAAAAAAAAAGAAGAGCATGTAATAATAGTCAGTAATTGTTGTATTTGTTGAACGTCCCCTAGTTTACTGCTGTCACCTATATTGGTAATGTTTTATTGTAAGTCAGTAGTGCTACGAGCGTTGACCAATAAAGACGTTCTCATTAATTGCACAATTTTACTTTTTAACCATAATTATTACAGCTTTATGTCAAAATTCAGCGAAGCTTTCGAAAGGCTTCCTCCGGACTGTGTAGACATTGAGGTTGAGTGGGCAAACTTTAAGGAATTTGTCTTGGGCGTAGCTGAGGAATGTCTAGGTAGTGTCTCTAGTGGGGGTAGAAACAAAAAGACAGGCTGGTGGAACGCAGATATCAAAAAGGCGGTATTAGAGAAAAGGAAGCTGCATTTGATTTGGTTACAGGATAAGACGGGCGAAAAGCATGAGGCTTACAGGGCTTGCAGGCAGGCGGTTAAGGCTCTAGTCAAGGAAGCGAAGGATCGGTCGTGGAAAAAGTTTGGGGAGGAATTGGAAGAGGCTGGTCAAGGAAGGGGTAAAAAATTTTGGTCGGCAATCAAGGATATTAGGCGTGGTGGTGAAAAGGAGGGCTGCGGTAGCATTTTGGGTAAATATGGCGAATTAGTTACAGGTAAGGGTGAGGTCCTGAAAACCTGGCAGGATTACTTTCAGGATCTATTCGCCTCTGTCAATCCCGTAACAAGCCTTGACAGGGAAGAGGGCCGTAGCTTGGAGGGTGAGGGGGAAATTACATTAGAGGAAGTGTCACGGAAGGTCAGCAGGCTGAAGGCAGGAAAATCCGCAGGTATAGACGAAATTAGGACAGAATTTATTAAGAATAGCGGGCCGGGTGGGGTTCAATGGCTTTGTAGGATTTTCAATTTAGCATTGAAGTCCTCAGTAGTACCCGCTGACTGGAGCTTCGGTGTTATTGCTCCGATCTTCAAGAAGGGTAACCGCAAAGTCCTTACCAACTACAGGGGGATTTCACTCTTGAGCGTGGTCGGAAAGGTTTATACAAGTGTGCTAGTAGATAGGGTTAGGGTTATAGTGGAAGATGTTCTTGATGAGGTTCAGAGTGGTTTCAGACCTCTGAGAGGTTGTCAGGATCAGATCTTTTGTCTCAGGCAGGTTATAGAAAAGCTCTCTGAGAGGAATATTGATTTATACTTGTGCATCATCGACCTAGTAAAGGCATTCGATCGGGTACCGAGGCAAAAGCTGTTCGAGGTACTTGGCGAATACGGGGTTAATGGAAGTGTATTGGGCGCTATCAAAAGCATCTACTCAGGGAGCAAGGCTGCGGTAAGGATAGATGGTGAAATTAGTGAGGCTTTCGAAGTTAATGAGGGAGTTCGTCAGGGTTGTTG